>JAPVLO010002018.1:0-46118 GCA_027257055.1 Cephalopachus bancanus
TAGCTGACTTAATAGCTAGATGAAGTTAGCTAACTTGATAGCTGACTTAAAAAACTAACTGACTAGTTAACTAACTGTACTAGCTGACTAGATGGTTGACTGGCTAGCTGGCTAGTCAGCTGACATAACTTGCTAGCTACTGCGTTGGTTAGACGGCTAGCCAACTGGCTTACCTAGCTAGCTCCCTGGCTGTGTATCTGGCTAGGCAGCAAGCTATCTAGCTAGTGGGATGGCCAGCAGGCTAGCAAGCTAGCATAAATAGCCAGGCGGCTGGTTGGACAGTCGGATAGCCAGCTGGTTTAACTAGCCAGCCACCCTTCTCATCAGCCATCTAACCAGCTGGCTGAACTAGCTGGGCACCTACTTGACCAGCCTGCAAACCAGCTGGCTTAACTTGTCAGCGACCCAGCTAGCCAGCCGGCTTACCAGCTAACTTAACTAGCTGACTCATGTAGATAGTCATCCAGCTAGACAGCTGGCTTAAGTAGCTAGCCACCTAGCTAGCCAGCTGGTTAGCCAGGTCACTTAGCATGCTGATTTAACTAGCTAGCCAGCCGGCTAGCCAGCTGACTTAATTAGCTAGCTACCTACCTCGCAAGGTGGCTAGCCAGCTGACTTAACTAGCTGACTTAACCAGCTAGCCAAATGGCTAGACATCTGAGTTAACTATGTAGATACCTAGCTAGCCAGTTGGCTAGACACTTGAATTAACTAGCTGACAACCAACTAGCCAGCTGGCTAGGCAGCTGACTCAAACACTGGGTTTAACTAGTTAGCCAGCTGGCTATCCGGCTTACTCAACTAGATGACACCCTTAGCTAGCCTGGTGGCAAGCCAGCTGACTTAAATAGCTAGCTACCTATGTATCCCACTGGCTTTCCAGCTGAATTAACAACCTAGCTACCTAGCTAAACAGCTGGCTAGTCAGTTGACTTAACTGACTAGCTACCCAGCTAGGCTGCTGGCTAGCCAGCTGACTTAACAAGCTGATTAACAAGATAACAAGCTCACTTAACTAGCAAGTTTCCTAAATAGTCAGCTGACTTAACCATCTGAAATAACGAGCTAGCTACCCGACTTAAATAGCTGACTTAACCAGCTAGCCAGCTGACATAAATAGCTGAATTAACTAGCTAGCTGCCTAGATAGCCAGCTGACTTAACTAGCTGAAATATCTAGCCAACCAGCTGTCTAGTGATCTGAATTGACTAACTTTTTGACTAGCAAGCGAGCAGGCTAGCCAACTGACTTAACGAGGTGTCTAAACTATCTAGGAAGCTGGTAAGCAGACTGAATTAACTACTTGATAAAAAGTTAGGCAGGTGGCCAGCCAGGTGACTAAACTAGCTGACTTAACTTGTTATCCAGCTAGCTAGACAGCTGACTAAAGTAACTCTCTACCTCTCTAGCCCCCTGGATAGCCAGCTGACTTAACAAGTTGACTTAATTAGCTAGCCATCTAGCCAGCAAACTGCCTTAACTAGGTCACTACTAGCTAACCAGCTGGCTAACCAGCTGATTTAACTAGCTCTCTTAAGTAGCTGACCTGCTTTCTAGCCAGTTGAATTAAGTAGCTTGCTACATAGCTATCCAGCTGGCTATCCAGCTGAATTAACGAGGTGACTTATCTAGCTAGCCAGCTGTCTAGCCAGCTGACTTAAATAGCAAGCTAAATAGATATCAAGCAGGCTAGTCAGCTGACTTATCTAGGTGACTTAACTATCTTGTTCGATGGGTATACAGTAGACATAAGTAACTAACTACCTAGCTGGCAAGCTGGCTAGCAGGCTGACTTAACAAGCTGACTTACCTAGCTAGCCAGCTGGCTAGCCATCTGACTTAATTGTCTAGCTACATAGATAGCCATCAGGCTAGATAGGTGACTAAGCTAGCTGACTTAACTAAGTAGCCAGCTGGCTAGCCAGCGTAATTAACTAACTAGCTATGTAGATTGACAGTTGGATAGCTAGCTGACTTAACTAGCTGACATAACTAGAAGCCTAATTGCTAGCCAGTTGACTTAACTAGCTACCTACATACATAGCCCACTGGCTTGCCAGTGGATTTAACTACCTAACTACCTAGATAACCTACTGGCCAGTGAGGTGACTTAAATATGTGACATAACTAGCTAGCTAGCTTACCTTAATAGCTGACTTAACTAGCTAGCAGCCTACCTAATCAGCTGACTTAACTAGCTGCTTTAATTAGCAAGCTCCCTCGCTATCATATAGCTAGCTGACTTAATTATCTGACTTAGCTACCTAGCTAGCTGACATATCTAGCTGAGTTAACTGGCTAGCTACCTAGCTAGCCAGCTGAGTTAACTAGCAGTAATAACTAGCATGCCAGCTGTCTACGCATCTGATGTGACTAGCTTTTTAATAGCTAGCCAGCTGACTAGACAACTTAATTAATGAGTTGACTTAACTAGCGAGCCAACTGGTTAGTCAGTTGACTAAACTAGCTGACTTAACTAGCTTGCCGGCTGAATAACGAGCTGACTTAATTGCCTAGCAACCTAGCTAGCCAGCAGCCTAGCAAGCTGACTTAACTAGCTGACTTAATGAAGTTGCCAGCTGGGTAGCCAACAAACTTAACTACTTAGCTATCTAGCTAGACAGCTGGATAGCCAGGTGACTTAACAAGGTGACATAACAAGATAGCCTCATGGCCAGTCAGCTCATATAACTAGCTACCTATCTACATATAACACAGGCTTGCCAGCTGAATTAACTACCTAACTACCTAGCTAACATGCTGGCCAGCGAGCTGACTTAACTGTGTGAATTAACTAGCTAGCCAGCTGGATAGTCAACTGATTTCACAAGTTAACTATGCTGCTTTGCAGCTGGCTAGACAGCTGACTTATCTAAATGACTTAACCAGCTATCTACCTAGCTAGCCAGATGACTTAACTAGCTTACTTATCCTGCTAGCCAGCTGGCTGGCCAGCTGAATTAACTGGCTGACATATGTAGCTAGAATGCTGGCTTGCCAGCTGAATTAACTAGCTGACTTAACCAGTTAGCCAGCTGGCTAGCCAGCTGACTTAAATAGCTAGCTACCTAGCTAGCAAGTGGGGAAGCCAGCTGAATTAAATAGCTGACTTAACTTTCTAGTCAGCTGGCTAGCCAGCTGACATAACTAGCTTGCCACCTAGCTAGCCTGTTGGGAACCCGCTGAATTAACTAGTTGACTTAACCTGCTAGCCAACTGGCAAACCAGCTGACTCAACTAGCTGACTTAACTATTAGCCAGCTGGCTAGCCAGCTGACTTAACTATCTCTCTGTATAGGTAGCTAGCTGGCTAGTCAGCTGACTTAACTAGTTGACTTAATTTTACCTAGCATGCTGGATACTGAACTGAAATAATTAGTTCACTACTTAGCTAATCAACTGGGTAGCCAGCTGACTTAACTAGCTGACATAAATAGCTGACCTCCTAGCTAGTCAGCTGTATTAACTTGCTTGCTATATAGTTAACCTGCTGGCTAGCCAGCTGACTAAACTAGGTAACTTAAATAGCTAGCCAGCTGTCAAGCCACCTGAGTTAATTAGCAACCTATTTTGCTAGCCAGCTGGATAGCCAACTGACTTAACTAGGTGACTTAAGTAGCTAGCCAGTGGTATAGACTGCTGACACAACTATCTAGCTACCCAGCTAGCCACCTGTCTAACCAGCTGACTTAATTAGGTGATTTAACTAGCTAGCAAGCTAAATTAACTAACTGACATAACCACCTAGATACCTAGCTATCCAACTGGCTTAACTAGCTGATTTAACGAACTACCTAGAAGACATAACTAACTGACATATATAGCTAGATTCCTAGGTAACCAGCTGACTTAACTATGAGAAATAACTAGTTAGCCAGATGGCTAGCCATTTGATTTAACTAGATTTTTAACTAGCCAATGAACTGGATAGCCAACAGACTTAATGAGGTGACTTAACTAGCTAGGTAGCAGCTTGCCAGCTGACTTAACTAAATGGCTTAACCAGCTAGTCAGCTGGCTGGGCAGGTGACTTAACTAGCTGGCTACCTATCTAGACAGCTGGCTACCCAAACGACTTAAGATAGCAAGCTGGCAAGCCCGCTCACTTAACTAGCTAGATACCTACATAGCCTGAGGATAGCCAGCTGACTTACCTATCTGACTTGAATAGCTAGCCTGCTGGCTAGCTATCTGACATATCTAGCTAACTACCTGCCTAGCCAGCTGGCTAGACAGCTGACTAAATTAGCTGACTTGACCAACTAGCCAGTTGACTAGCCAGCTGACTTAACATGCTGACATCACTAGCTAGCCAGGTAGCTATCTAGATGACTTAACTAGATAGCTACATACATTGCCAGTTGGCTAGCCAGCTCTCTTAACTAGATGAATTAACCAGCTTGCCAGCTCGCTAGCCAACTGACTTAACTAGCTCGCTACCTATCTAGCCTTCTGGCTAGCCAGCTGACTAGGCTGAGTTAACTAGCTAGCTACCCAGCTGGCCAGCTGACTTATATAGATAGTTATCTAGCTAGCTACCTAGCTGCCAGCTGATTTAAATCGTTATCTAACCAGCTAGCTACCTAGCTAACAAGCTGACTTAAATTGTTAGCAGCCTAGCTACCTTGATGACTTAACCAGGTAGTTAACTAGTACACTTACTCATTATCTAACATGCTAGCTACGTGATTTAATCATCTGACTTAGCTCGTTATCTAAAGAGCTAGCTAGCTGACTCAACCAGCAGACTTAGCTCGTTAGGTAACTAGCTAGCTGGTCTACTCAACTAGCTGACACAATCCGTTTGCTAACTAGCTATCCAGCTGACTCAACCAGCTGGTTTAACCCGTTAGTTAACTAGCTAACTACCTCACTCACCTGCTAACTTAACCTATTAGCTAACTAGCTAGCTAAATGTCTTAACCATCTGACTAAATTAGAAAGCTGACTTAACTAGATGACTTAGCTATCTGACTTAACTACTTAGCTAGTGACTTAACTGGCTGGCTTAACATGTTAGCTAGCTGACTTAACTACCTGAATTAAATAGTTAGTTAACTATTTAACTAGCTGAATAACTAGCTGCTTTAATAATTATCTAACTAGTTAGGTAGCAGACTTAAGTAGGTGACTTAAACAGCTAACTAGTAAGCTAGCTGACTTAGCTTGCTTACTTAGCTAGCTTGCTGGTTAGCTAGCTGACAATTAATTGGCTAATGAGACAGCAAGCTGACTTAACGAGTTAGCCAACTGTTTTAACTCGTTATTAAATGAGTTAACTAGCTGATGTAACTAGTTGGTTAATGAGTTAGCTAGGTGAATTAACTTGTGGGCTGATGAGTTGGCCGACTACTTAGATTGTTTAACACATTGGCTGCCTACTTGCCCGACTTGTTAGCTGGCTTAACAAGTTAGCCGACTAGTCAGCCGCCTAGTTAGCTGTGTTAACAAGATGACTGATGAGTTGGCCCACTAGTTAGCAATGTTAACTATTTGCCTGCTCGTTTGCTGAATTAACTTGTGGGCTGACGAGTCGGCTGACTACTTAGATTGTTTAACACATTGGCTGCCTACTTGCCTGACTTTACAGCTGGCTTAACAAGTCGGTCGACTAGTCAGCCACATAGTTAGCTGTGTTAACAAGATAACTGACGAGTTGGCCCACTAGTTAGCAATGTTAACTAATTGCCTCCTCGTTTACTGACCTAACTAGTCGGCCGACTAGTTAGCCGACATGTTATCTGACCTAACTAGTCAGCCAACAAGTTAGCTGTGTTAACTTGTCAGCTGACAACTTGGTCAATTTGTCAGATGACTGTTTAGCTCACTTTACTACTTGTACGGCTAGTTGGTGGACTAATTACCTGACTTAATTTGTCGGCTAGCGCATGAGCCAACATGTGACCTGACTTAATTAGTTGGTGGGTGAGAGAGCCGACTAGTCAGGTGACTTAACAGGTCGGGGAAGCAAGTGACCCAACTGGAAAGCTGACTTAAGTAGTCAGCCAGTGAGTGAGCCAACTGGTCAGCTGACTTAACTAACCTGCCGGTGAGTGAGCTGACTGGTCAGCTGACTTTAGTCGGCTGGCAAATGAACTGACTGGTTAGAAGACTTAACTCATCGGCCGGTGAGTGAGCAGACCGGGAGCTGAATTAACTAGTTGGCCATTGAGTGATCCGATAGGTGAGATGCCTTAACTAGTCGGCCAGTATGAGAGCCATTGGTGAGCTGACTTAAGTAGTCAGCTGGCTAGGATGCCAACTAGTTAGCTGTCCTGTTGGCCTGCAAGCAAGACAATGAGTTAGTTGAACTTTTTGCTGGTGAGTGAGCCAACTAGTTTGCTGACAGGTTTGCAGGTGAGCGAGCAGACTAGTTAGCTGACTTGATGGAAAGCGAGTGAGGCAACTAGTTAGCTGACTGGCTTGCTGAGTTGCTAGCCCACTAGTTAGCTAAGTAACTAGCTGATTTGCTAGCTGACAACTAGATAGCTGACTAGCTAGCTGGCTATGTGACTGACATAACTAACTAGCAAACAAGCTATCTAGCTGTCTATCTAGCTGACTTAACTAGCTAGCTAACTGGCTAGTTAGCTGGCTTGCTGACAACTATCTAGTGGATAAGTTAGTTGACTAGATAGCTGACTTAAATAGCTAACTGACAAGCAACTTGTTACCTAGCTGACTTAACTACCTAGCTGAGTAGTTAGCTGACTTGCTAGCTGACTTAACAAGCTAGCTGCCTAGCTTGCTGACTTAACTAGCTGACTAGCTAGTTGACTGGCTAGTTGGCTAGCCAGCCAACATAACTGGCTAGCTACCTGGTTGTCTAGATGGCTAGCCAGCTGGCTTAACTAGCTAGCTACATGGCTGGCTAGTTGGGTAGGCATATGGCTAGGTAGCTAGAAGGCTGGCAAGCTGGCTAGCTAACTGAATTAAATAGTCAGCCGGCTGACTGTATAGTCTGATAGCCAGCCGGCTTAACTAGCCAGCCACCCTGCTTGTCAGCCAGGTAGCCAGCCACTTAACTCTATGGCCACCTACCTGATCAGCCTGTTATCCAGCCATCTTAACTTGCCAGCCACCTAGCTAGCCAGCCAGTGAACCAGCTGACTTAACTAGCTGATGTATGTAAATAGCCATCTGGCTAGCCATCTGGCTTAACTAGCTAGCCACCAAGCTAGCCAGGCAGCAATCCAGCACTCTTAACTAGCTAGTCAGTGGGCTAGCCAGCTGACTTAGCTAGCTACCTACCTAGCCAGGTGGCTAGCCAGTTGACTTAACTAGATGATGTAACAAGCTAGACAGCTGGCTAGAAACTGACTTAACTAGCTGGCTACCTTCTAGCCAGATGGCTAGCCACATGAATTAACTAGCTGACTTAACCAGCTAAGCAGCTGGCTAGCCAGCTGACTGAACTAGGTGACTTAACTCATTAGCCAGCTTGCTAGCCAGCTGACTTAACTAGTTGACATCACTAGATAGCCTGGTGGCTAGCCAGCTTACTTAACTAGCTACCTACCTATGTATCACCCTGGTTTGCAAGCTGACATAACCAGCTGATGTAAAGAATTAGCCAGCTGGCTAGCCAGCAGACTTATTTATCTAGCCATCATTTCAGGCAGCTGGCTAGCCAGCTGAATGAACTAACTGACTAAACTAGCTAGGCTGCTGACAATTAGCTGAGTTGACTAGGTAGCTATCTACCTAGCCAGCTGTCATAACTAGCAGATTTAACTTGCTAGTTACCTAGCTAGCTATCATATAGCTAGTTGATGTAACTAGGTGACTTAATTAGCTAGCTCGCTGACATATCTAGCTGACTTAACTAGTTAGCTTCCTAGCTAGCCAGCTGACTTCAGTAGCTGAAATATCTAGCAAGTCAGATGGCAGCCCATCTGACTTAACTAGTTTCTTAACAATCTAGTCAGCTGGCTTGACAACTGATTTAACGTGCTGATGTAACTAGCTACCCAGCTGGCTAGCCAGATGAGCAAACTAACTGACTTAACTAGCTGGCCATCTGGAGAGCCAGCTGACTTAAATGCCTAGCTACCTAACTAGCCAGCAGCCTAGCCAGCTGACTTAACTAGCTGACTTAATGAAGTAGTCAGCTGGCTAGCTATCAAACTTAACTAGCTATCTACCTAGCTAGACAGCTGGATAGCCAGCTTACTTAACTAGCTGATATAACTAGATAGCCTGATGGGTAGCCAACTGACTTAACTAGCTACCTACCTACATAGCCCATTGCTTGCCAACTGACTTAAATACCTAACTACCTAGCTAACCAGCTGGGAAGTGCACTGACTTAATTAGGTGACTTAACTAGCTAGCCAACTGGCTATCCAGCTGACTTAACTAGATAGCTACCATCATAGGCAGCTGGTTAGCCAGCTGATTTAACTAACTTAAACAGTTAGCCAGGTGATTAACTAACTGATTTAACTAGCTGGCTACCTAGTTCTCCAGCTGAGTTAACTGGCTGATTTAACTAGCTAGCTACCTATCTAGCAAGGTGGCTGGTCAGCTGATTTAACTATCTGACTTAATAAGTTAGCTGGATGGCCAGCTGAATTAACCATAAGCTGGCACAAGTAACTGACTTAACTAGTTAGCCAGCTGGCTACACAAGCTGGCTATTTAAGCTACCACACCCGGCTACTTTTTTGATTTATTGTAGCGACAAGGTCTCGCTGCCCAGGTGGGTCTCGAATCTGCGGGCTCAGTTCACTAGCTAGCTAGCCTGCTGCCTAGCCAGCTAGCCAGTCAGGTAGCTAGCTAGTTAAGACAGCTGGCTAGCCATCTAGCCAACAAAGTAGCTAGCTGGTTAAGTCAGCTCACTGGCAAGGTAGCCAGCCAACTAGCTCGTCAGCTAGTTAAGTCAGCTAGCTAGCCAGATAGCTTGTTAAGTCAGCTAGCAAGTCAGCTAACTATTCAGTTAGCTACTTAAGTCAGCTAGCTAGTCAGGTTGCTTGTCAAGTAGCTAGCTGTCAGCCATCTAGTCAGCTAGCTAGTCAGCTAGATAAATAAGTCAGCTAGACAACTAACTTGCCAGTTAGCTACCTAGTTAAGTCAGCTTGCTAGACCTCTAGATAGCTTGTTTGCTAGCTAGTTATATCAGCTAGGTAGCCAACTAGCTAGTCAGCTAGCTAGCTAAGTCAGCTAGCAAACCAGCTAATTAAATGGCTAACTAGTCAGCTAGTAACTCAACTAGCTGGTCAGCTAACTAGTGGGCTCACTCGTTTTCCATCAGGTCAGCTAAATATTCGGCTCACTCGCCTGCCAGGGTAGCAAACTAGTCGGCTCGCTCCCAGCCAAGAGGTCAACTAACTTATCAACAGGTCAGCGAACTTGTCAGCTTACTCGCCAGTTGACTAGTTATGTCAGCTCACAGGCCGGCTCACTCACCGGCCGCATAGTTAAAGCAGCTCACACATAGGCTCACACATACCTCACACATAGGCTCACTCACTGCCCCAAAGTGTTTAAATATTTGGTCAGCTCACTCAAAGGGTAAGTTAAATTTGACCCGTCGTTCATTGCCAGCCAATAAATTCATAAGTCATCTCCCCCTCTGTCTGAGGTTAAATACTGAATTTAATCACCTACCAGTATAGTTAAGTCAGCTGACCAATCGGCTCACTCGCCGGCAAACTAGTTAATTCAGCTAACCAGTCGTCTCACTAGCCAGTTGACTAGTTAAGTCAGCTAACCTGTCAGCTCACTCACTGGCTGACTAGTTAAGTCAGCTTACCATCCATCCTACTAGCCTTCCAACTAGTTAAGTTAGTTAACCAATCGTCTGACTATTAGGCCAACTTTCAGTCAACAATTTAGGTCAGCTAACAAATTGGCAGACTAGTTAGGTCAGCTAACTAGTCGGCCAACTACTCGAATGACTAGGACAGCAAATTAGTTAGGCAACTAGTTAACAGAGCTAATTAGTGTGCCAACTCATCAGTCAACTAGTTAACCCAGCTAAATAGTGGGCCGACTATTCGGTCAAATTTTTATGGCAGCAAACAAGTCGGCCGAGTAGTCTGCCAACATATTAAACCAGCTAACTAGTCAGCCGACTTGTCAGCCAACAAGTTGTCACCTAGCTAACTCGTTAACCATATAATTGAGCTAGATATCTCGTTTACCAACTAGTTAAAACAATTAACTAACTTATCAACCAAATTGTTGTCAGCTAGATATCTTTAGCCAACTAGTTAAATCAGTTAGCTAAGTCTGCTAGCTAACCAGCTAAAAGTCAGCTAGCAAAATCAGCTAGCGCACTTGTTAGCTAACTTTAAGTCACTTCTGGACTAGTTAGCTAATTAATTAACACAGCTAGTTATACAGCTAGTTAAAGTTAGTAAACTCTTTAATTCACATAGTTAAGTTTGGTAGCTAACTAGGATGTCTGCCAGTTAAGTCAGCTAGCTAAGTCAGTTTTCTAATATTGTCAGCTGGTTAAGACAGCTAGCTAGCTAGTTACCTAATGGGTTAAGTTTGCAGGTTGAGTCAGGTAGTTAGCTAGTTAACTAACGCAATAAGTCAGGTGGTTGAGTCAGCTAGCTAGCACATTAGGAAATGGGTTGGGTCAGCTGGTTGAGTAGGCTAGCTAGCTTGTTAGCTAACGAGTTAAGCCAGCTGGATGAGTCAGCTAGCTACCTAGCTAGCTAAAGATTTAAGTCATGTAGTTATGTCAGCTAGCTAGCACATTAGCTAATGAATTACGTAAGATATTTAAGTCATCTAGCTACCACGTTATATAATGAGTAAGCTAACTAGTTAGCTAGCTGGTTAAGTCAGCTAGCTAGCTAGGCAGCTAACTATTTAAGTCAGATTGCTAGCTAGGTAGCTAGATATTTAGCTAACTAATTTGGCTGACTAGCTAGGTAGCTTGCTAGTTTAGTCAGTTAGTTAAGTCAGCTGTCTAGCCAGCTGGCTAGCTAGGTAGTGAGCTAGTTAAGTCAGTTGGCTAACCAGCTGGTTAATTCAGCTAGTTAAGAGAGCTGGCAAGCCAACTGACGAGGTAGGTAGCTAGCTAGTTAGTCAGCTAGATAGATACCTAGCTAGATAGTGATGTCAGTGAGTTAAGCCAACTGTCTAGCTGGTTAAGTCAGCTTGTTTAGTCAGCTGTCTAGCCAGCTGGATAGTTAGGTAGCTATCTAGATAAGTCAGCAGGTTAGCCAGCAGGCTAGCAGTTCAAGTTCGCTAGTTAAGTCAGCTGGTTAGCCTGCTGGCTAGGTAGGTAGCTAGCTAGTTAAATGAGCTGGCTACCCAGCTTGCTATCTTAAGTCAGCTATGAAATCAACTGGCTAGCAAGCTGGCTAGATAGAGAGCCAGCTAGTTGAGTCAGCTGGATAGGCAGATGACTAGCTGTTTAAGTCAGCTAGTTAAGTCAGCTGGCAACCAGCTGGCTAGCTAGTTAAGACGCCTCATTAAATCAGTTGGCTATGCAGCAGGTTAGCTAGTTAAAAAGCTAGTCAAGTCAGATGGCTATCCATCTGGTTAGCAAGTTATTTCAGCTAGTTAAATCAGCTGGCTAGCTAGGAAGTTAGATACATGTCAGCTAGTTATGTCAGCTAGCTAGCTAGTTAAGACAGCTAGTTAAGTCAGCTGGGCTTAGCTAGTTAGGTAGCTAGCTAGTTGAGCCTGCTAGTTAATCCAGCTGGCTAGCTAGGTTGCTAGCTGATTAATTCAGCTAGTTAAGTCAGCTTGCTAGCTAGTTATATCAGTGAGTTAACTCAGTTGGCTAGCTAGCTACCTAGCTGTGTAGCAAGCTAATTAAGTCAACTGGCTAGCCAGTTATATAGCTAATTAAGTAACCTTGTTAAGTCAGCTCACTAGCAAGCTTGATAGCTATGTAGGTAGGTAAAGTCACTTGGCAAGACAGCAGGCTATGTAGGTAGCTAGCTAGTTATTTCAGCTGGCTATCCAGGTGACTAGATAGGTAGCTAGGCAGTTAATTCAGCCTGTTACACAGCTGGCTACTATATTAAGTAAACTAGTTAAGTCAGCTGGCTAGCGAGCTGGCTGGCTATGTATTAAGCAAGTTAAGTCAGCTGGCTAGCTAGCTGGGTAGCCAGTTAAGTCAGCTAGATAATTCAGCTGGCTTCCCAGCTGGCTGGCTAGGTAGCTAGCTAGTTAAGTCAGCTGGCTAGTTAGCTGGCTAGCTGAATTATCAAGCTTGGTATCTAGCTATCCATCTGACTAGCCAACTGACTTAACTAGTTGACTTAACCAGCTAACAAGCTGGCACAAATAGATGATTTAACTAGTTAGTCAGCAGGCTAGCCAGCTGACTTAACTAGCTCACTACCTAGTTAGCTAGCTGGCTAGTCAGCAGACTTTACTAGCTGACTTAATTAGCTAGCCAGCTGGCTAGCCAACTGACATAACAAGTTTGCTACCTAGCTAGCCAGCTGGGTAGCCAGCTGACTTAACTAGCGGACTTAAATTGCTGGTCTGCTTGCTACATAGCTGAATTAACTAGCTTTCTATATAGCTGGCCAGCTGGCTAGCTAGCTGACTTTAATAGGTGACTTAACGAGCTAGCCAGCTGACTAGACAGCTGACTTAAGTAGCAAGCTACCTAGCTAGAAAGCTGGATATACAGATGACTTAACTGGGTGGCTTAAATAGCTACCCAGCAAGCTAGACAGCTGTTTTAACTATCTAGCTACCTAGCTAGCCAGCTGTATAGCCAGCTGACTTAACTAGGTGACTTATGTAGCTAGCCAGATGGCTAGCAGGCTGACCTAAATGCCTAGCTACCTAGCTAGACAGATGGATTGCCTGCTGAATTAACTAGCTAGCTAATTAAATAGCCCGCTGGCTTGCCAGCTGACTTAACTGCCTAGGTACCTACCCAACCAGTTGGCTAGTTAGCTGACTTTCCTAGGTTACTTAACTACCTAGCTAACTGGCTAGTCAGCTGACTTCAATAGCTAGCTGCCCAGCTAGGCAGCTGGCTAGGCTGCTGACTAAGCTGGCTGATTAACTAGCTAGAAAGCTGACTTAACTGGCTGAATTAACCAGCTAGCTACCTAGCTAGCCAGCTGTCTTAGCTATCTAGCTAGCCAGCTGACTTAACTAGCTGAAATAACTAGCTAGCCTGATGGATAGCCATGTGACTTAAATAGCTTTTTAACTAACTAATCAGCTGTATAGCCAACTGACTTAACGAGCTGACAACTAACTAGCCAGCTGGTTTCCACCTGACTTAACTAGCTGAGTTAACCAGCTAGTCAGCTGGCTAGCCAGCTGACATAACTAGCTGGTGGCCTATCTAGCAAGCTGACTAGCCAACTGACTTATGTAGCTGACTAAAGCTAGTAAGATGGCTAGCCAGCTCACTCAACTAGCTAGCTACCTACCTTGCCAGAAGGCCAGCCTGCTGACTTAACTAGCTGACTTGAACAGCTAGCCTGCTGGCTAGCAAGCTGACTTATCTAGCTAGCTACCTACATAGCCAGCTGGCTAGACAGCTGACTAAACTAGCTGACTAAACCAGCTAGCCAGTTTGCTAGCCAGCTTACTTAACTCAAAGACATCACTATCTTGCCATGTAGCTATCTAGCTGACTTAACTAGCTAGCTACCTAACTTGCCAGTTGGTTAGCCAGTTGATTTAATTTGCTGAATTAACTATCTAGACAACTGGCTATCCAACTGACTTAACTACCTCACTACCTAGATAGCCAGTTGGCCAACCAGCTGATTTAATTAGCTGAATTAACTAGCTAGCTACCTAGCAAGACAGCTGACTTAAATTGTTGGCTAACTAGCTCACTACCTACCTACCAGCTGATTTAAACTGTTAGCTAACTAGCTAGCTACATAGCTAACAAGCTGACATAAATAGTTAGCTGTGTAGCTAGCTAGCTTACTTAGCCAGCTAGCTAACTAGTTAGATTACCTGTTACCTAACGTGCTAGCTAGCTGACTTAATCTTCCGACTTAACTCTTTAGCTAATGAGCTTCCTAGGTGGATCAAGCAGCTGACTAAACTGGTTAGCTAACTAGCTAGCAAACTAACTCATCCAGCTGTCTTGACTCGTTAACTAACTAGCTAGCTAGCCTACTCAACCTGCTGGCTCAACACGTTTGCTAACTAGCAAGCTAGATGACTCAACCTGCTGACTTAAACTGTTAGTTAACTAGCTACCTACCTGACTCAACCTGCTGACATAAACCATTAGCTAACTAGCTGGGAAGCTGTCTTAACCAGCTGACTTAAATTTGAAAGCTGACTTAAATAGCTGAATTAGGTAGGTGACTTATCTACCTAGGTAGCTGACTTAACTGGCCGACTTAACTAGTTTGCTAGTTGAAATATATACCTGAATTAGTTAGCTAACTAACTAGCTGAATAAACTAATTAGGTAACTAGTTAGGTAGCAGTCTTAAGTAGCTGACAAATATTTAGCTAACTAGTGAGCTAGCTGACTTAGCTTCCTGACTTAGCTAGTAGCTTGGGTTTGCTAGCTGACTTAGCTAGCTGACTTAACTAGTTGTCTAACAAAATATCTAGCTGACTTAACGAGTTTTGGGGAATAAGTTAGCTACCTGTTTTAACTAGTTGGTTAATGAGTTAACTAGCTGCATTAAGTAGTTGTTTAACGAGTTAGGTAGGTGACTTAACTTGTTGGTTGATGAGTTGGCAAAATAGTTAGCTGTTTTAACATGTTGGCTGACTACATGATCGACTTTTTTCTGGCTTAACAAGTTGGCCGACCAGTCAGCTGAATAGTTAGCTGGGTTAGATAGTTGACTAATGAGTTGGCCCACTAATCAGCTCTGTTAACTAGTTGGATGGCAGGTGTGCTGACCTAAATTGTCGGCAGATTTGTAGGCCAATTAGTTAGATGGCCTAACTTGTTGGTAACTAGTTAGCTGAACTAACTTTTGAGCAAACAAGTTGACAAGTAGTTGTCCAATTGGTTACCTGACTTAACTAGTGGGCTTGCTAGGGGGCCCACTGGTTAGCTGGCTTAACTAGTCAGCCAGCTAGTGAGCCGACAGGTGAGCTGTTTTAACTAATTTTCTGGTGAGTCATCTGAAGGTCAAACTGACTTAACTAGTCAGCCGGGGAGTGAGCTGACTGGTGAGCTGACTTAACTATTCGGCTGGGTGTGAACTGACTGGTCACCTGACTTTTTTAAACTGGCAAGTGAGTCTACTGGTCAGAGGACTTAACTAGTCGGCCAGCCAGGGAGCCGATTGGTGAGCCCAAAAAAACTAGCAAACCCGTGAGTGAGGCGACAGGGAACCTGCCTTAACTAGTCAGCTGGTGAGTGAGACGACTGGTGAGCAGATTTTACTAGTTGGGTGGAGAGCAAGCTAGCTAGCAAGCTAACTTGTTGGCCTGTGAGAGAGCCGAAATGTTAGTTGACCTGTTGGCTGGCAAGTGAGCCGACAGTTTGCTGACCCTTGGCAGGCAATGGAGCTGATTAGTTAGCTGACTGGATGGAAAGTGAGAGATCACACTAGTTAGATGACCAGATAGCTTAGTTTCTAGCCAACTAGTTAGCTAAGTAAGTAGCTGATTTGCTAGCTGACTTAAATAGCTAGCTGAAAAAGCTGCCTGGCTATCTAGCTGACATAACTGGATACCCAAAAAAGCTACTAGCTGTCTAGCTAGCTGACTTAACTAGCTAGCTAGCGGCTAGTTAGCTGGATAGCTGACTTAAATCTAGTTGACAGGATAGATAGCCACTAGCAAGCTGAATACTAGTTGATTTAACTAGCTAGCTGAATAAATTTAATTTACTTGCTAGCTGACTTAACTAGTTAACTGGATAGCTAGCTGACTTAAAATAGTTGACTAGCAATTTGGTGGATAGCAGGCTAGCCAGCTGACTTAACTCGCTAGCCAAATGTTTGGCTACACTGCTAGCCATCTGGCTTAACTAGCTAGATACCTGGATGGTTAGCTGTCTAGGGAGCTAGCTAGCCAGCTAACGGGCTGGCCAGCTGGCTAGCCAGCCTGCTTAATTAGGCAGCCTGCTGGTCAGCCTGCTAGCCACTCGGCTTAACTAGCTGGCCAGCTACCTGATAAACCTGCTAACCAGCTGGCTTAACTTGCCCGCCACCTAGCTGGCCAGGGCCCACTAACTAGCTGACTTAACGAACAGACTTAACTTGATAGCTATCTTGCTAGTCAGCTGGTTTAACTAGCTAGCCACCTAGCTAGCCTGTTGTCTAGCCAGCTCACTTTACTCCTGACTTAACTAGGTAGCCCCGCTGGCTAGCCCGCTGACTTAATTAGCTAGCTACCTAACTAGCCAGGTGGCTAGCCACTGACTTATCCAGCTGACTTAACCAGGAAGGGAGGGTGGCTAGTCAGCTAACTAAAATAGTGAGCAACCTAGCTAGCCAGTTGGCTAGCCACTTGAATTAGTTAGCTGACTTAAGCAGCTAGCCAGCTGGGGTTTGCCAGCTGACTCAACTAGCTGATGAAAAAATTTAACCAGCTGGCTAGCAAGCTGACATAACCAGCTGACAACATTAGCTAGCCTGTTGATAGCCAGCTGACTTAACTAGCTACCTATCTAGCTAGCCAGGTGAGAAGCCAGATGAATTAACTAGCTGAATTAAATATCTAGCAAGCTGGCTAGCCCAAATGACTTAAAAAGTTCGCAAAACCCAACAAGCCAGCTGGCAAGTCAGTCGTCTTAGTAGCTGACTTAAATTTCTGGGCCCGCTTGCTATTCAGCTGAATTAGTTAGCTTGCTATACAGGGAGACAGCTGTCTATCAAGCTGACTTAAGTAGCAAGCTACCTAGTTAGCCAGCTGGCTGTCAACTGACTTAACTATGTGACTTAACTAGCTAGCCAGCTTGCTAGACAGCTGACATAACTAGTTAGCTACCTAGCTAGCCAACTGTATAGCCAGCTGACTTAACTAGGTTACTTAACTAGCTACCAGATGGCCGGACAGCTGACATAACTAGCTAGCTACACAATTAGCTAGCTGTCTAGCCAGCTGACTTAATTAGGTTACTTAACTAAATAGCCAGCTGGCTAGCAGGCTTACACAACTGTCTACCTACCTAGTTAGCCAGCTGGATAGCCAGCTGACTTAACTAGTTAGCTACCTACATATCCCACTGGCTTGCCAGCTGACTTAACTACCTAGCTTTCTAGGTAACCATCTGGCTAGCAAGCTGATTTAACTAGTTGTCTTAACTAGCTAGCTAGCTTGCTAGCCAACTGACTTAACTAGGTAGCTACACAGCTAAGCAGGTGGGTAGCCAGCTGACTTAACTAGCTGCCTTTAAATAGCTAGCCAGTGAATAAATAGCTGACTTAACTATCTAGCTACCTAGCAAACCAGCTGACTTTACTAGCTGAAATAACTAGCTAGCATCCTAGCTAGCTATCTAGCTAGCTAGCTGACTTAATTAACTGACTTTACTAGCTAGCTAGCTGACGTAACTAGCTGACTTAACTAGCTGGCTACCTAGCTAGCCAGTTGAATTTGCTAGCTGAAATAACTAGCCATACACCTGTCTAGCCATCTGAATTAAGTAGTTTTTAACTAGCTAGCGAGCTGACTAGACAACTGACTTAAAGAGGTAAATTAACTAGCTAGCTTGCTCGTTAGCCAGCTGATTAATCAACTAGTTGATTAAGGTGCTAGGCAGCTGGCCTGTCAGGTGGCTAACTAGCTAGCTTAATTAGTTATCCAGCTGGCTATCCAGCTGCTTTAACTAGCTGTCTAGCTCTCTAGCCATCTGGATAGCCAGCTTTCTTAACTAGCTGACTTAATTAGCTAGCCAGCTGGCTGGCCAACTGACTTAACTAGTTCACTACTAGCTAGTCAGCTCTCTAGTCAACTGATTTAACTAGCTGTTTTAAAATAGCTGGCCTGCTTTCTTTGCCCCTTGAATTAACTAGCTTTCTTCATACCTAGCCAGCTGGCTGTCTAGCTGAATTAACTAGGTCACTTACTCTGTAGCAAGCTGTCTAGCAAACCGTCTTAACAAGCAATCTACCCAGCTAGCCTGCGGGTAGTCAAAATGACTTAACTTGGTCATTTAACTATCTAATCAGCAGGGTAGAGAGCTGACATAACTAGCTAGCTAAATTTGCTAGCATGCTGGCATGCCCGTTAACTTAACTAGCTGAATAAACTAACTAGCCAGCTGACTAGCCAGGGGATTTAAGTACCTAGCTACCTGCCTAGCCTGCAGGCTAGCCAGCTGACTTAACAAACTGACTTAAACCCAAATATCCAGCTGGCTAGCCAACAGACTTAACTAGCTAGCTACCTAGCTAGACAGGTGAATAGCCAGTGACTTATCTGGCTGATATAACTAGACACCTGATATCTAGCCAGCTGACTTAACTAGTTTCCTACCTACATAGCCCCTGGCTTGTCAGCTGACTTTACCTAACTACCTAGCTAAACCCCGGCAAGTGATTTGACTTAACTAGGTGACTTAACTAGCTAGGTAGCATACTAGCCCGCTAATTTAACTACCTAGCTATCCTGCTATGCAGCTGTCTAAACCCGGTGACTTAACTCGCTGACTGAACTAGCTAGCAATCTGACTTTAAATAGTTGACTTAACTAACTAGCTACCTAACTACCCAGCTGACTTAAGTAGCTGGTTTAACTAGCTTTCTACCTAGCTAGCTATTTGTAGCTAGGTGAATTAACTAGCTGACTTAATTAGCTAGCTAGCTGACATATCTAGCTGACTTAACTAGCTAGCTTCCTAGCTAGCCAATCTACTTAACTAGCTGAAATAACTAGCCAACCAGCTGGCTACCCCTCTGATGTAACTAAGTTTTAACCAGCTAGCCAGCTGGCTAGACAACTGACTTAATGAAATGACATTTTCGAGCTAGCCAGCTGATTTGCCATCTAAATAAGCTAGCTGACTTAACTAGCTGTCCAGCTGGCTAACCAGCTGACTTAATTGCCTAGCTACCTAAGTAGCCATTAGCTGTAACTAGGGAAATTTAAATAACTGACTTAATTAGCTAGCTAGTTGACATATATAGGTGACTTAACTAACTAGCTTCTTTGCTAGCCAGTGGACTTAACTAGCTGAAATACCTAGCAAGCCAGCAGGCTACCCATCTGATATAACTTGGTTTTTACCAGCTGGATAGACAAAATGACTTAATGAGTTGACTTAAAGAGCTAGCCAGCTGGTTAGCCAGCTGACTAAACTAGCTGACTTAAATCAGTTAGTTAAGCCAGCTGCCTTAGCTAGCTAGCTACACGCTAGGCAGCTGGTTACCCAGCTGACTTAATTAACTGACTTAACTAGTTAGCCAGCTGAATTATCTAGATGACTAACTAGCTAGCTACCTAGCTAGCTAGTAGAGTAACTTGCTTACTTAAATAGCTAGCTACCTAGCTAGCCACTGCCTGGCCAACTGAATAACTAACTGATTTTAAACCCGCTAGCCAGCTGGCTGGCTGGCTGACTTAATTAGTCAGCCAGCTAGATGGCCAGCTGAATTATCTAGCTACACTTTACCAGCTAGCCAGCTGTCTATCCAGTTGACTTAACTAGCTAGCTACTTAGCTAGCCATTGGGAAGGCAACTGAATTTCCTAAATGACTTAACTAGCTATTTGGCTTGCTCCCCAGCTGACTTAACTAGCTTACTACCTAGCTAGCCATCTGGCTAGCCATCTGTCTTAACTAGTTGACTTAAACAGCACACTAGCTCACTAGGGCTACTCAACTAGATAACAAACTAGTGTGCCAGCTGGCTAGCCAGCTGACTTACCTAGTCTCTCTACCTAGCTAGCTAGCTGGCTAGCCAGCTGAACTCACTAGCTGAAATTTTTTAGCTAGCCAGCTGGCTAGCCAACTGAGTTAACTATCTTGCTGTATAGCTAGTCATCTGGCTAGCCACCTGACATAACTAGTTGACTTATATTGCTGGCCTGATTGCTAGTTAGCTGAATTAACTAGCTTGCTAAATACTAGCCAGCTGGCTAGCCAGCAGACTTAACTAGGTGAATTAACTTGTTAGCCAGCGGGTAGACAGCTGACCTAAATACCTTGTTACCTAGCTAGCCCCCCTGTCAAGCCAGCTGACTTAACTAGGTGACATAACTACTAGCCAGCTGGCTAGCAGGTTGACATAACTGCCTAGCTCCCTAGCTAGTCAGTTGGATAGCCAGCTGACTTAACTAGCTAGCTACCTACATAGTCCACTGTTGTGCCACCTGACTTAGCTAGCTAGCTACCTAGCTAACCAGTGGCTAGTGAGCTGACTTATCTAGGTTGTTTAAATAGCTAGCTATTTGGCTAGTCAGCTGACTTAACTAGCTAGCTACCCAGCTAGTCAGCTGGCTAGCCAGGTGACATAACACGCCAAATTAACAAGTTAGCAACCTGAAATTAACTAGCTGACTTAAATAGCTAACTAGCTGACACGACTAATTGACTTATATAGCTAGTTCCTAGCTA
The DNA here is from genome assembly GCA_027257055.1 of Cephalopachus bancanus. Classification (NCBI taxonomy): domain Eukaryota; kingdom Metazoa; phylum Chordata; class Mammalia; order Primates; family Tarsiidae; genus Cephalopachus; species Cephalopachus bancanus. The sequence continues at coordinate 20,437 of JAPVLO010002018.1, forward strand.
GCAAGCTGACTTAACTAGTGAAATAACTAGCTAGCCTGATGACTAGCTATCTGACTTAACTAACTTTTTACCTAGCTAACCCGCTGGATAGCCAACTGACTTAACGAGCTGACTTAACTAGCTAGCCAGCTGGTTGCCAGGTGACTTAACTAGCTGGCTTGACCAGCAAGTCAGCTGGCTAGCCAGCTGACTTACCTAGCTGATTTAAGCTAGCAAGATGGATAGCCAGCTCACTTAAAATAGATAGCCACATACCTAGGCAGCAGGCAAGGTTGCTGACTTTAAATTTCCTAAATTGAACAGTTAGCCTGCTGGCTTGCAAGCTGACTTATCTAGATAGTTACCTACCTAGCCAGCTGGCTAACAGCTGAATAATCTAGTGGACTTAACCAGCTACCCCGTTTGCAAGCCAGCTGACTAAACTCACTGACAATACTAGCTAGCCAGGTATATATCTAGCTGACTTAACTAGCTAGCTAGCTACGTTACCAGTTGGCTTGCCAGCTCTCTTATCTAGGTGAATTAACCAGCTAGCCAGCTGACTAGACAACTGACTTAACTGGCTCACTACCAAACTAGCCAGCTGGCTAGCCAGCTGACCTAACTAGCTGACTTAACTAGCAAATTACCTAGCTAGTCAGCTGATTTTAAAAAGTTAGCTAACTAGCTAGCTACCCAGCTAGACAGCTGATTTAAGTACTTAGCTAACTACCTAGCTACCTAGCTAACAAGCAGACTTAAATAATTAGCTGCCTAGCTAGCTAGCTGACTTAACCAGATGATTATGTAGTTAGCTTGCTCATTATCTAACATGCTAGCTAGCTGACTTAATCACTGACTTAACTCATTAACTAATGAGCTAGCTAGCTGACCCCAACCCGCTGACAACTCGTTAGCTAACAAGCTAGCGAGCTGACTAATCCAGATGACTTAAGGTTAGCTAACTAGCTAGCTAGCATACACACTGACTCAACCCGTTTGCTAACTAGCTAGACTGCTGAACAACCAGCTGACTTAACACGTTAGTTAACTAACTACCTGATTCAAACCCGTGACTTAATCCATTAGCTAATTACCTAGCTAGTTCTATTAACCCCTTAACTAAATTAGAAAGCTGTCTTAACTAGTTGACTTAGCTAGCTGACTTAACTACTTAGCTCGCTGACTTAACTGGTTTACTTAAATAGTTAGCTAGCTTACTTAACTACCTGGATTAAATAGTTAACTAAATATTTAGCTGGCTGAATAACTAGCTGAGTTAACTAGTTAACTAACTAGTTAGGTAGTAGACTTAAGTCTGACTTAAATAGTTTTTGCTATCTAGTGAGCTAGCTGTCTTAAAACTAGCTGACTTAGCTAGCAAGCTGGTTAGCTAGCTCACTTAGCTAGCTGACTTAACGAGTTGGCTAAAGAGTTAGCTGTTTTAACTATTTTGTAAATGAGTTAAAAAGCTGTCTTAATTAGTTGGGGAATGAAATTACCTAGGTGATTTAACTTGTTGGCTGATGATTCCCGGGCCCACAACTTATTGGTTTAACATATTGGCTGACTACTCGACCAACATGTTTGCTGGCATAACAAGTCGGCCAACTACTTGGCCGACTAGTTAGCTGGGGTAATTAGTTGACTGAGAGTTTGGGCCCCCAAGTTAGCTCAGTTAACTCTTTGGTTGGCTAGTGTTCTGACCTAACTAGCTGACAACTAGTCACCGATTGGTTAGCTGACTTAAATAGTTGGCCGGCTACTAAGGTGACGGTTTATTACTTAACTAGTAGGCTGGCGAGTGAGCCCACAGGTGTGTTGACTTAACTAGTTGGAAGGCGAGTGAGCCCACTAGTAAGCTGACTTAACTATTCAGCCGGGGAGTGCACTGACTGGTCAGCTGATTAAACTAGTCAGCTGGCAAGTGAGCTGACTGGCCAGCTGAGTTTAGTCGGCTAGTGAGTGAGCCCCAATGGTCAGAAGGGTTAACTAGTCAGTTGGCAAATAAACCCCCTGGTGATTGACTTAACTAGTCAGCCGGCAAATGACCCGACATGTGAGCAGCCTTAACTAGTCGGCCCCGTTTGTGATCCGACCAGTGAGCTGAATTAAGTAGTCAACTGGCGAGCAAACCAACTAGTTAGCTGACCTGTTGGCCTGCGAGTGAGCTGACAATTTAGTTGACCTGTTTGGGGGTGAGCAAGCCGACTAATTTGCTGACCAGTTTGCAGGCGAGTGAGCCAAAATAATTAGCTTACCTGATGGAAGGCAGTGAACCCACTAGTTATCTGACCAAATAGCTGAGTTGCTAGCCAACTAGTTAGCTAGGTAAATATCTGATTAGCTAGCTGACTTGACTAGCTAGCTGACAAGAAAGCTGTCTATCTACTGAAAATAACTAGCTAGCAAACAAGCTAACTAACTCTCTAGTTTCCTGACTTAACTAGCCAGCTATCTGGCTACTGGCAACTGACTTAACTATCTAACTGACTAGGTAGCTGTCTATCTAGCTGAAATTAACTATCTAGCTGACTAGCAACCCGACTAGCTAGCTGACTTAACAAGCTAGCTGGGTAGTTACCTGACGTGATAGTGGACTTAACTAGATATCTGGCTAGCTAGCTGATGTACCTAGCTGACTAGTTGTTGGCTGTCTAGCTGGCTAGCGAGCTGACCTAACTAACTAGCTACCTGGTTGGCTAGACGGCTAGCCAGCTGGCTAAACTAGCTAGCTATCCTGCTAGACAGCTGGCTAGCCAGCTGACTTAACTAACTGACTTAACTAGCCAGGCTGCTGACTTAATCAGCTGTTAACTAGGTAGCTACATACCAAGCTAGTTGATATAACTAACTGATTTAACTAGCTAACTACCTAGCTAGCTATCATATAGCTAGTTCACTTAACTAGCTGTCTTAGCTAGCTAGCTCACTGACATATCTAGCTGACTTAACTATCTAGCTTCCTAACTAACCAGCTGACTTAATTAGCTGAAATATTTAGCAAGCCCGATGGCTACCTATCTGACTTAACTAAACTTTTTAACTAGCTAGCCAGGTGCTTGACAACTGACATAACAGTGCTGACTTAACTAGCTACCCAGCTGGTTAACCAGCTGAGTAAACTAGCTGACTTCACTAGCTGGCCACCTGGAGAGCCAGCTGACTTAATTGCCTAGTTGCCAAGCTAGCCAGTAGCCTAGCCACCTGACTTAACTAGCTGACTTTATGAAGTAGTCTGCTGGCTCTCCATCAAACTTAACTAGCTATCAACCTTGCTAGACAGCTGCATAGCCAGCTGACTTAACTAACTGATATAACTAGATCACCTAATGGCTAGCCAGCTGTCTTAACTAGCTAGCTACTGACCTATACTGCTGGCTTACCCACTGAATTAACTAACTAGCTACCTAGCTAACCAGCTGGCTAGCGAGCTGACTTAACTAGGTGACTTAACTAGCTAGCCAGCTGGCTAGTCAGCTGACTTAACTAGTTAGCTACCCAGATAGGCAGCTGACTAGCCAGCTGACTTAACTAACTGACTCAACTAGCAAGCGAGCTGACTTATCTATCTGATTTAACTAGCTAGCCAGCCGGCTGGCCAGCTGATTAACTAGCTGACTTAACCAGCTTGCTAGCTGGCTAGCTAGCTGACTTAACTAGCTAGCTACCTACCTAGGCAGCTGGGAAGCCACATGAATTAACTAGCTGACTTAACTAGCTAGTGAGCTGGCTAGCCAGCTGAAATAACTAGTTTGGTACCTACCTATCTAGCTAGCTAGTTGACTCATGCAGCTGACTTAACTCGTTAGCTAGCTAGCTAGCTAGTCTACTCAACCAGTGAACTCAACCCGTTTGCTAACTAGATACCTAGATGTCTCAAACAGCTGACTTAGCCAGTTACTTAACTAGCTAAATACCTGACTCAACCTGCTGACTTAACCCATTAGCTAACTACCTAGCTAGCTGTCTTAACCAGCTGACTTAATTAGAAAGCTGACTTAACTAGCTGTATTAGGTAGCTGACAGCTACTTAGGTAGCTGACTTAACTGGTCAACTTAACTAGTTAGCTAGTTGACTTAAATACCTTAATTAAATCATTAGCTAACTATTTAACTAGCTGTATAACTAGCTTACTTTAACTCATTAACTAACAAGTTAGGTAGCAGACTTAAGTAGCACACTTAAATATTTAGCTAACTAATGAGCTAGCTGATTTAACTAGCTGACTTAGCTCTCTACCTGGTTATCTAGCTGACTTTGCTAGCTGACTTAACTGGTTGGCTAACGAGATAGCAAGCTGACATAACGAGTTGCTTAATGAGTTATCTACCTGTTTTAACTAGTTGGTAAACAAGTTAGCTAGATAACTTAGCTAGTTGTTTGTCTAGTTAGCTAGGTGCTTTAAATTGTTGGTTGACAAGTCGGCAGAATAGTTAGCTGTTTTAACACATTGGCTGACTACACGACCTACTTGTTAGCTGGCTTAACAAGTTGGCCAGCTAGTCAGCACACTAGTTAGCTGGGTTAGATAGTTGACAGACAAGTTGGCCCACTAGTCAGCTCTGTTAACTAGTTGGATGGCTGGTTTGCTTACATGACTATTCAGCCGATTTCTAGGCCAATTAGTTAGATGGCCTAACTTTGTCAGCATTAACTGACTTAATTAGCTGAGCTAACTTGTTGGCTGACAAGTTGGCCATCTATTCGGACGATTGGTTAGCTGGCTTAACTAGTTGGCCGGCTAGGCAGCCGAACGGATGCCTGACTTAACTAGTTGGCCAGCGAATGAGCCTACAGGTGAGCTGATTTAACTAATTGTCCAGCGAGTCATCCAACAGCTCAGCTAACTTAACTAGTCAGCCGACAAGTGAGCTGATTGATCAGCTGACTTAACTATTTGACTGGCAAGTGAACTGACTCGTCAGCTGAATTTAGTCAACTGGTGACTAGTCAGAGGACTTAACTTGTTGGCTGGCCAATGAGCCGACAGGTGAGCTTACTTAACTAGTAGACTGGCAATTGAGGCAACAGGTGAGCTGCCTTAACTAGTCAGCTTGCATGCTAGCTGACTGGTGAGATGAATTAACTAGTCGGATGGAGAGCAAGCTGACTAGCTAGCTAACCTGTTGGCCTGTGAGAGAGCTGCCAAGTTATTTGACCTGTTGGCTGGCAAAAGAGCCGACTAGTTTGCTGACCGGTTGGCAGGCAAGGGAGCCGACAAGTTAGCTGACCTGAAGGATAGTGAGCAATCCCCTAGTTAGATGACCAGCTAGCTGAGTTGATAGCTGACTAGTAACCAAATAACAAGCAAATTTGATAGCTGACTTAACTAGCTAGCTGTCTAGCTAGATGGCTATCTAGCTGATATAACTGGACACCAAACAAGCTATCTAGTTGTCTAACTGGCTGACTTAACTAGCTAGCTAACAGGCTAGTTAACAGGATAGCTGACTTAACTATCTAGTTGACAAGCTAGCTAGCTGACTAGCAAGTAAGCTGAATTAACTGCATGACGTAACTAGTTAGCCAGCTGGCTAGCCAGCAGATTTAACTAGCTAGTTATCCTCCTTTGTAACTGGCTAGACAGCTGTCTTAACTAAATGAATTAACTAACTAGATACCTAGCTAGCCAGATGACATAACTAGCTGACAACTAACTAAGTACCTAGTTAGGCAGTTGACTGGGCAGCTGACTTAACTAGCTTACATATCCTGCTAGACAGCTGGCTGGCCAGCTGACTTAACTAGCTGATTTAAGTAGCTAGAGTGCTGGCTGGCCAGCTGAATTAACTAGCAGACATAATCAGTGAGCCAGATGGTTAGCCAGCTGACTTAACTAGCTTGCTACCTAGCTAGCCAGTTGGGAAGCCAGTTGAATTAACTAGTTGACTTAACCTGCTAGCCAACTGGCTAACCAGCTGACTAAACTAGCTGACTTACCTAGTTAGCCAGGTGGCTAGCCATCTGACTTAACTAACTGACATAAATAGCTAGCCAGCTAACTTATCTAGATGACTTAACTAGCTAGCTGCCTAGCTAGCCGGTTGACTTAACTAGCTGACTTAACTAACTAGCTACCTAGCTAGCCAGCTGCCTGGCCATCTGGCTTAACTAGCTGACTTAACCAGCTTGCCAGCCAGCTGGCCAGCTGACTTAATTAGCTAGCCAGCTGGATGGCTAGCTGAATTAACTAGCTGTCTTTACCAGTTAGCCATGTCTCTAGCCATCTGACTTAACTAGCTAGGTACCTAGCTCGCCAGCTGGGAAGCCAACTGAATTAACGAGCTGACTTAAGTAGCTATCCTGCTTGCTAGCCAGCTGACTTAACTAGCTTGCTACCTAGCTAGACACCTTGCTAGCCAACTGATTAACTAGTTGACTTACCAGCTAGCCAGCACGCTAGCCCGCTGACTCGACTAGATGACTTAACTAGTGAGCCAGCTGGCTACCCATCTGACTTAACTGGCTCTCTACCTAGCTAGCTATCTGGCTAGCCAGCTGAATTAACTAGCTGACTAATTTAGCTAGCCTGCTGGCTAGCCAACTGAGTTAACTATCTCACTGCCTAGCTAGACATCTGACTAGTCACGTGACTTAACTAACTGACTTATATAGCCGGCCTGATTGCTAGTCCAGAATTAACTAGCTTGCTAAATAACTAGACAGCTGGCTAGCCAACTGAGTTAACTATCTCACTGCCTAGCTAGACATCTGACTAGTCACGTGACTTAACTAACTGACTTATATAGCCGGCCTGATTGCTAGTCAGAATTAACTAGCTTGCTAAATAACTAGACAGCTGGCTAGCCAGCTGACTTAACTAGGTGACTTAACTAGCTAGCCGGTGGGCTAGAGAGCTGATCTAATTATCTGGTTACCTAGCTAGCCAACTGTCAAGCAAGCTGACTTAACTAGGTGACATAACTTGCCTGCAAGATGGCTACCAGACTGACATAACTGCCTAGATACCTAGCTAGCCATTTGGCTAGCCAGCTGACTTAACTAGCTAGCTACCAACGTAGACCACTGGTTTTCCAGCTGACTTATCTACCTAGGTACTAGCTAACCAGCTGGCTAGTCAGCTGACTTAACTAGGTTGTTTACCAGCTAGCTAACTGGCTAGCCAGCTGACTTAACAAGCTAGCTACTCAGCTAGGCAGCTGGCTAGCCAGCTGACTTAACTTGCTGACTTAACAAGCTAGCAACCTGACAACTAGCTGACTTAACCAGCTAGCTACCTAGTTAGCCAGTTGGCATAGCTAGCTGACTTAACTAGCTGGCTACCTAGCTAGCTATCTAGCTAGCCAGCTGACTTAACTAGCTGACTTAACTAAAAACATGACTAGCTGACTTATATATCTAGCTTCCTAGCAAGCCAGTTGACTTAACTAGCTGAAATAACTAGCTAGCCTGATGACTAGCTGTCTGACTTAACTTTTTAACTAGCTAACCAGCTGGATAGCCAACTGACTTAATGAACGGACTTAACTAGGTAGCCATCTGCTTGCCAGGTGACTTAACTAGTTGACTTAACCAGCAAGTCTGTTGGCTAGACAGCTGCCTTAAATAGTTGGATAACTATCTAGGCACCTGGCTAGTCAGCTGACTTACCTAGCTGATTTAAGCTAGCCAGCTGGCTAGCCAGCTCACTTAACTAGTTAGTTACCTACATAGCCAGCAGGCAAGCATGCTGACTTCACTAGCTAAATTGAACATTTAGCCTGCTGGCTTGTAAGCTGACTTATCTAGCTAGCTACCTAGCTAACCAGTTGACTAGACAGCTGACTAAACTAGCTGACTTAATGGGCTACTCAGTTGGCTAGCCAGTTGACTTAACTTACTGACATCACTAGCTAGCCAGGTAGCTATCTAGCTGACTTAACTAGCTAGTTAGCTACATTGCCAGTTGGCTTGCTAGCTCTCTTAACTAGGTGAATTAACCAGCTAGCCAGCTGACTAGCCAACTGACTTATCTGGCTCACTACCTAGCTAGCCAGCTGGTTAGCCAGCTGACTTAACTAGCTGACTTAACTAGCAAATTACCTAGCAAGCCAGCTGACTTAAATAGTTAACTAACTAGCTAGCTACTAGCTAGCCAGCTGACTTAATTAGTTAGCTAACTACCTAGCTATATAGCTAACAAGCTGACTTAAATAGTTAGCTGCCTAGCTAGAGCTTACTTAACCAGATGGCTATGTAGTTAGCTTACTCATTATCTATCATGCTAGCTAGCTGACTTAGTCATCTGACTTAAATCGTTAGCTAATGAGCTAGCTAGCTGACACAACCAGCTGACTTAACTCATTAGCTAACATGCTAGCTAGCTAAATCCAGATGGCTTAACTGGTTAGCTAACTAGCTAGCTAGCATACTCAAACAGCTGACTCAACCCATTTACTAACTAGCTAGCCTGCTGACTCAACCAGATGACTTAACACATTAGTTAACTAGTTAGCTACCTGACTAAACCCGCTGAGTTAACCCATTAGCTAATTACCTAGCTAGCTGTCCTAATCAGCTAACTAAATTACAACGTTGATTTAACTAGCTGACTTAGCGAGCTGACAACTACTTAGCTACCTGACTTACCTGGCTGACTTAACTAGTTAGCTAGCTGACTTAACTACCTGAATTAAAGTTAGTGAACTATTTATCTAGCTGAATAACTAGCTGATTTAACTAGTTAGCTAGCTAGTTAGGTCGCAGACCTAGGCAGCTGACTAAAATAGTTAGCTAACTAGTGAGCTAGCTGTCTTAGCTAGCTCACTTAGCTAGCTGGCTAGTTAGCTAGCTGACTTAGCTAACTGACTTAACTAGTTGGCTACTGAGATAGCTAGCTGACTTAACGAGTTGATTAAGGAGTTAGCTACCTGTTTTAACTATTTGGTAAACGAGTCAACTAGCTGCCTTAATTAGTTGGGTAAAGAGTTAGCTAGGTGACTTAACTTGTTTGCTGAAAATTCAGCCAATAACTTTTATGATTTAACATGTTGGCTGACTACTCGGCCGACTTCTTAGCTGGCATAACAAGTCGGCCAACTAGTTGACCAACTAGTTAGCTGGGTTAATTAGTTGACTGATGAGTTGGCCCACAAGTTAACTCGGTTAATTATTTGACTGGCCAGTGTTCTGACCTAACTAGTTGGCCGACTATTTGGCCGATTGGTTAGCTGAATTAAATAGTTGGCCAGCTAGTTGGCCGATCATTTATCTTACTTAACTAGTAGGCTGGTGAGTGAGCCCACAGGTGAGCTGACATAACTAGTCAGTTGGCGAGTGAGCCGACTGGCCAGCTGACTTAACTATTCAGCCGGTTAGAGAGTCGACTGGTTAGCTGATTTAACTATTCAGCTGGCAAGTGAGCTGACTGGTCAGCCAGTTTTGGTCAGCTAGTTAGTGAGTCGAATTGTCAGAAGAGTTAACTAGTCAGCCGTCGAATGAACTGACTGATTAGCTGACTTAACTAGTAAGACAGCGAGTGACCCGACATGTGAGCAGCATTAAATAGTTGGCCGGCGTGTGGGCAGACCGGTGAGCTGACTTGTCAACTGGTGAGCAAGCCAATTAGTTATCTTACCTGTTGGCCTGTGAGCGAGCTGACAATTTAGTTGACTTGTTGGCTGGCGAGCAAGCTGACTTGTTTGCTGACCAGTTTCCAGGTGAGTGAGCTGACTAATTAGCTGACCTGATGGAAAGCGAGCGAGCCCACTATTTATCTGCACAGATGGCTAAGTTGCTAGCCAACTAGTTAGCTAAGTAACTAGCTGATTTGCTAGCAGACTTAACTAGCTGACTAGATAGCTGGCTATCTAGCTGACAACTAGCTAGCAAATAGGCTATCTAACTCTCTAGCTTGCTGACTTAACCAGCTAGCTTTCTGGCTAGTTAGCTGGTCAACTGACTTAACTATCTAGATGACAAGCTAACTGACTAGCTAGCTGAATTAACTAGCTAGAAGACTAGCAAGCTGACTAGCTAGCTGACTTCACTAGCTTGCTGAATGTTTAGCTGACTTGCTAGCTGACTTAACAAGCTAGTTAACTAGCTAGTTGACTTAACTAGCTGACTAGAAACTGGGCTGGATAGCTGGCTAGCCAGCTGACTTAACTAGCTAGTTAACTAGTTGTCTACATGGCTAGCAATCTGGCTTAACTAGCTAGATACCTGGCTGGCTAGCTTGCTAGGCTGACCAACTGGCTAGCCAGCCAGCTTAAATAGCCATCACGTTGACTGGGCAGTAGGATAGCCAGCTGACTTAAATAGCCAGCCACTCTGCTGGTCAGCTGACTGGCCAGCTAGCTTATCTAGTGGGCCACCTACGTGACCAGCCTGATAACCAGCCAGCTAAACTTGCCAGGCAACTAGCTAGCCTGCTGGCTAGCAAGGTGGCTTAACTAGCTGACTTAACTATATAGCCATCTGGCTAGCCAGCTGGCTTAACTAGCTAACCACCTAGTTAGCCAACTGGCTACCCAGCTCACATAGCTCGCTGAATTAACAGCTAGCCAGCTGGCTAGCCAGCTGACTTAATTACCTAGCTACCTTCCTAGCCAGTGGCTAGCCGGCTGACTTAATTGCCTGAGTTAACAAGCTATCCAGCTGGCTAGTTAGCTGATGCAACTAAGGAGCTACCTAGCTAGCCAGTTGACTAGAAAATTGAATTAACTAGCTGACAACCAGCTAGCCAGCTGGCTAGCCAACTGACTCAACTAGCTGAAATAACTAGATAGCCAGCTGGCTAGCCAACTGACTTAAGTAGCTCACTATCTACCTAGTCAGATGGCTAGCCAACTGACTTAACTAGCTGACTTAAATAGCTGGCCTGCTTGCTAGTCAGCTGAATTAACTACCTTGTTATATATCTAACCAGCTGGCTAGTCATCTAATTAACTAGGTGACCTACTAGCAAACCAATTGGGCTAGACAGCGGAAAAATAGCAAACTACCTAGCTTGCAGCTCTAGCTAGCTGACTTAATACCTGACTTAATTAGCTAGCAAACTGCATATTACTGCTTAACTAGCTAGCTTCCTAGCTTGCCAGATGACTTAACTAGCTGAAAAAAACTAGGAGCCAGCTGCTGCCCATCTGACGTAAATACTTTTTAACTAGTAGCCAGCTGCTGGACAACTGAATTAACTGCTGACTTAACTGGCTATCCAGCTGGTAGCCAGTTGACTAAAAAGCTGACTTAACTAGCGGGCGCTGTCTAGCCACCTGACTTAATTGCCTAGCTCCTATTAGCCAGCACCCTAGCCAGTTGATTTAATTACCTGACTTAAGATGTAGCCAGCTGACTAGCCAGCAGACTCAACTACTATCTACCTACTAGACAGCTGGATAGCCAGTTGACTTAACTAGTTTCCCAATAAAACTAGATAGCCTAAAGCTAGACAGTTGATTTAAGAAACTACCTACCTACATAGTACAACATCTGGCAGATTACTCACCTCATCTATGGAGAGCTCTCGCAGTCCTTAAAACCAGTCAGCCTGTCTAGTTCTTTTGGGAAAACTCAGCATCCCTTTATTAGAGCATACTTGCAATCTCCTTATATTTTTCTTTTTTGGAATGAATATCAAACTGTTAAAATTGTTTATCGTGCTAATGTTTATAAGGCATCTTGTATTAAATGCATTTTACTAATTGTTTAACCAATGCCTTTTATGGGGGAAATTTGTCATTCTTAAGCAACCCCCTATTTGATAGTCCCCATATCTTTGTCATCCTGTTGATATGCTAAATATGGTTTACAGACATTGTATGAGGTTAAGCTGTGTTAGAAAGACAGAAATTTTTTTAGCTACTTAATATTGGGAATTACAGCTTTAATATGCTATTGCTACCTCAGTAACAGTTTCAGCTGTAGCTCTTTCTAAGGAAGTTCATACAGCTACCTTTGCTGATCAGTTATCTAAGAATGTTTCTATTGCATTAGCTACTCAGGAGATTTAGATTGAAAGTTAGAGTAAAGTTTATGCTTTAGAGGAGACAGTTTTAGCAGTAGGACAAGAGCTTTTAACTTTAAAGATAAAATTGGCTCTTGATGTCACTCTGAGTTTAAGTGAATTTCCCTCAATCCTTTGGAGGTGAATAAGTCTGTCCATAATTGGGACAAGAAAAGAATCATACCCTTTGGGAAATTTTGGGAAATCAGCTCAACACCGAGTTTCATGATTTTGTACTCAAAAATAAAAAGGGGGAGATGTTGGGAGCCAGCCACGGGGGCCCACTGAGCATTGGGGATCAGGAGGGCCATGGACCCTGAGACTGCTAGGATGTGTTCAGGAGCTGTTAAGCCCATTTTCCTCTTCCTTTTACCATGCAGCACAAGCAACCAAAAGGGAAACCCCTGCTGGCCTAAGCTAAAGGGCTCTGTGACTGTGACAGGCATGGCCACTTTAAAACCCATTGTTCCTGTTCCCATAAACTGTGGTTTTGGCTTGGGTATTAAATATAATTCAAATTCAGGTCACTTTTGGGAGCCTTTTTACGGTACAAGCCTTTTTATAAGATTTAAAAGGTATCTGTAGAATTAGTATATACTTATGGAGAGCTGTTTTCAGCTTTTCAACGGTATAGATGACTATCTAGAGTTATCAGAAAGGGCCCAGCACAAAGTTTGGGCTGGGCCACATTCCTGGGGGCCCAACGTGTTCTTTGGACTGGGCTGCATTCTTTTGGGCCCGGGATATAGCTACATTTAGTGTAGGGTTTTTCTACCTATTATAGAAATTGAATTTATTTTATTCATAGGAAGTACTGTAGAATAGGTCATGCCAACGTCGGGGAATCATGTTAGTTCAAGCATGATCAATCATGATTTTTTTGAGGTTTAATAACAATACAGTTAACTTTAGAAATTTCATTGTCTCCATTTTCTACTATTGTGATTTTGGCCTTAGTACATTTACAGTTTATTTTTGGGTTTTATTTTTAGAAGATTTGTTGCTGAGATCATTTTTATATATTAGGATCAGGAATTAGAAACTTTCAGAGAAATTAGGGTAGTTTGTGGGACTTTAGAATAGCCATTTTTTAAGAGATTGTAGTCTATTTTTCCCAAAAAAGTGGCCCACTGTGAACCTTGGACTAGGCCACATCCTATAACTCAGCATGATTTTTGGGACTGGGCCACATTCTTTAGTAATTGGTTTAAGCTAAAATTTAAAGAGCTTCTGTAGCATTGTGTAAGTAGTATTAGCATAGAATAGAAAGGTAATAAAGTTTAAGTTAGTCACCAGGGGTATCGAGTGAGCTTTAGAAGTTATTGATATCAGAACATCATTAGTTAGTAGGGATTGTTCACTGCTTTTGAGGTGCATTAACTAGCAAAGGGAACAATAAGAGAATTTTGGGGGTTTTGCCCTTTCCTCATATCTGAGAAAAATCTGGTGGGTGGGGGAGCCCCTCTTCCCCCTGGCTTCATGTTCATGTGAAAGACTTGAGAGACTGTCTAAAATTTGGGATAAATACCGCTGTAACTTTCAATGAACGACTTCTGCTCATTTCACTGAACAGTTGTCCACTTTCTTTCTTTCTCTTTTTTCCCCTTTTTATATCTACCCTTTCCATCTTTCTTTTTTTTAATATCTGTCCCTACAGATTCGCTGTGCCAACACATTTCCCAAGGGACTTGCAAGGGCTGGCCCCCGCAGTAAACGAGTTAACTAGCTGTCTTAACTACTTGGTTAACGAGTTAGCTAGGTGATTTAAAATTTTTGACTGAGTAAACGGATTACTTAGCTGGTTTAACATGTTGGCTGACTATTTGGCCAACTTTTAGCTGGCTTATCAAGTCGACTGACTAGACGGCTGACTGTTAGCTGGATAACTAGTTAACTAACGAGTTGCCCGGGCTAGTTACAAGGTTATCTTGTTTCCTGCTTGTTTGCTGACCAAACTAGTCTGCTGACTAGAGGGCCGAATAGTTAGCTGACCTAAAATGTCAGCCGACTATTAGCTGAGCTAACTTATCAGCTTACAAGTTGGTCCACTAGTCGGCCGATTGGTTAGCTGACTTATCTATTTGGGCCCGGGCTAGTCGCAGACCGTTTGCTACTTAAATCACAAGCGAGTGAGGTGACAGGTGAGTTGACTTATCTAGTTGACCTGCGAGTGAGCCTACTGGTCAGCTGACTAAACTAGTCGACTGGTGAGTGAGCAAACTGGTCAGCAAATTTAGTCAGCTGGCAAGTGAGCCGACTGGTCAGAAGAATTACCAAGTGGGCCGGGCAGTGAGCTGACCCATGAGTCAACTTAACAAATTTGGGCCCGGGCGAGGGGGCTAACGGTGAGCAGTCTTAACTATTGGGTTTTGGTGATAAACCCCCACTGGTAAGCTGACTTAACTAGTCATTTGGCGAGCAAGGCGACTAGATAGCTGTCCTTTTGGCTTGCGAGTGAGCAGACACATTTGTTGACCTGTTGGCGGGTGAGTGAGCCGACATTTGTTGATCATTTGGGCAGGCGAGCAAGCTGACTAGTTTCTGACCTGATGGAAAGCGAGCGAGCCCACTAGTTAGCTGACCAGATAGCTGAGTTAGTAGCCAACTAGTTAGCTAACTAACTAGCTGATTTGCTAGCTGACTTGACTAGCTAGCTGACAAGATAGCGGGCTACTAGCTGACATTACTAATAGCAAACAAGCTAACTAACTCTCTAGTTTGCTGATTTAACTAGCCAGCTATCTGGCTACTGGATAACTGACTTAACTATTTAGCTGATTAGCTGGCTATCTAGCTAGCTACTTAACTGGCTATTGGATATTTAACTGAATTGATAGCAGACTTAACTACTAGCGGGTGACTAGCTGACGTATTTTACTGATAAAAAGCCAGCCATCTGTATGGAGAGGGGACATCCAGCTGGCTTAACTAGCCAGCCACCCTGCTGTTCATCCGTTTAGCCAGCGGCTTAGCTACTAGCCACCTAAAACCACCTACTAACAAGCCGATTTAACTTACCGGTCACCTATCTAGGCAGCGGCTAACCAGCTGACTTAACTAGCTGACTTAACAGATACCATCCTGCTAGCCAGCTGCCCAAATAGCTGGGCACATAGCTAGCCAGCTGGCTTGGCAGCTCATTTAGCTGCCTGACTTGACTAGCTACCCATTAAGCTAAACAGCTGTTTAAATTTAGCTAGCTACCTACCTAGCCATGTGGCTAGCCAGCTGACTTAAATAGCTGATTTAACAAGTTAGCCAGCTGGCAAGCCTGCTGACTTAATTAGCTTGCTACCGGGTTGGCAAGATGGCTAGCCAGCTTGCTTAACTAGCTAGCTACCCGACTGGCTAGCTGGCTAGGCAGCCATCTACTGTCTAGTGAGCTTGCAGGCTGCTACCCAGTTGGCTCAAATACCCAAACCCTCTGCCTGGACAGGGGGATAGAAAGCCAGCTTAACTAGCCAGCCCCCCTGCTGGTTAACTGTCTAGCCAGGGGGCTTCATTAACTTGCCACCTCCCTGACCAGCCAGCTTACCAGCCGTCTTAACTTGCCAGCCACCTAGCTAGCCAGCTGGCTAGCCAGCTGACTCAAATATCTGACATAACTAGATACACAGCGGGCTAGCCCCTGAGTTAACTAGCTGACATCTCCAGCTAGCTAGGTGGCTAGCAAGCTGACTTAACTAGCTAGCTACTGACATATACCACGGGTTTGCCTGCTAAATTTAAATTTACCTTGCTCCCTAGCAATCAGCTGGCTATCGAGCTGATTTAACTAGGTGACTTAATTAGCTTAGACATTTGGGCGGGCCAGCTGACTTAACTAGCTACTACCTAGCTAGCCAGCTGGGAACCAGATGAATTAATCAGCTGACTTAAATAACTAGCCAGCTGGCTTGCCTACTGAATTAACTGGGTTTGGGTACCCAGCTATCCAGCGGGCTAGCACTGACTATTTGACTTCACCAGCTAGCCAGCTGGAACAACTATCAGACTTAAATAGTTACCCAAGTGGAAACCCCAGCTAACTTAAATAGCCTCTACCTAGCTAGCTAGCAGGCTAGTCAGCAGACTTAAGTGACTGACATAATTTACTAGGCTGCTGGCTAGTCAACTGACTTAAGCTCGCTACCTAGCTAGCCACCTGGCTAGCCAGCTGACTTAACTAACTGACTTAAATAGATGGCCTGCTTGCCAAACAGCTGAATTTTCTAGCTTGATCTATAGCTAGCCAGATGATTTAACTAGCTGACTTAAGTAGGTAGCCAGCTGACTAGCCAGCTGACTTAAGTAACAAGCTACCTAGCTAGCCAGCTGGATATTGAGCTGACTTAACTAGGTGGCTTTACTAGCTAGCCAGTGGGCTAGACAGCTGATTTAACTATCTAGCTACCTAGCTAGCCAGCTGTCTAGCCAGCTGACTTAATTAGGTGACTCAAGTAGCTAGCCAGTTGGCTAGAAGGCTGACCTAACTGCCTAGCTATCTAGCTAGCAAGCTGAATAGACAGCTGAGTTAACTAGCTAACTACCTATGTACCCGCTGGATTGCCAGCAGACTTAACTACCTAGCTACCTACCTAACAAGCTGGCTAGTGAGCTGACTTAACTAGGTTACTTAACTAGCTGTTTAACTGACTAGCCACCTGACTTAACTAGCTAGCTACCCACAGAGGCAACTGGCTAGCCAGCTGACTTAACTAGCTGAGTTAACTAGCTAACAACCTAGCTGGCCGGCTGACATATATTTAGCTAACTAGCTAGCTACATAGCTAGCCAACTGACTTAAATAGTTATCTAACAAGATAGCTACCTAGCTAACAAGCTGACTTAAATAGTTAGCCTAGCTAGCTTGTTGACTTAACCAACTAGCTAACTAGTAAGCTTACTCCTTATCTAACGTGGTAGCTAGCTGACTTAATCATCTGACTTAACTCATTAGCTAAAGAACTAGCTAGCTGACACAACCAGCTGACTTATCTCATTAGCTAACTAGCTAGCTTGCCTACTCAACCAGCTGACACAACCCATTTGCTAACTAGCTAGCTAGCTGACTCAACCAGCTGTCTTAGCCCATTAGTTACCTAACTAACTACCTCACTCAACCTGCTGACTTAACCCGTTAGCTAACTAGCTAGCTAACAGTCTTAACCATCTGATTAAATTAGAAAGCTGACTTAACTAGCAGACAGCTATCTGACTTAACTACTTAGCTAGCTGACTTCACTGGCCGACTTAGCAAGTTAGGTAACTGACTTAACTACCTGAATTAAATTGTTAGCCAACTAAGTAGCTGAATAGCTTCTTTAATAACTAACTAGTTAGGTAGCAGACTTAAGTAGGTGACTTAAATTGTTAGCTAACTAGTGAGCTAGCTGACTTAGCTAGCTTACTTAACTAGCTAGCTGGCTAGTTAGCTGACTTAGCTAGCTGACTTAACTAGTTGGCTAATGGATACCTAGCTGACTTAATGAGTTGGTTAACTAGTTAGCTAACCGTTTTAACTATTTGGCAATCGAGTTAAATCACTGACTTAACGAGTTGGTTAGTGAGTTAGCTAGGTGAATTAACTTGTGGGCTGACGAATCAGCCGACTACTTAGATTGTTTAATACGTCAGCTGCCTAATCGGCCGACTTGATAGCTGGCTTAAGAAGTTGGCCCACTTGTCGACCGACCAGTTAGCTGGGTTAGCAAGATGACTGACACGTTGGCCCACTAGTTAGGAATGCTAAATTGTTGCCTGCTCATTTGCTGCCCTAACTAGTCGGCCGACAAATTGGCCAACAAGTTAGCTGACCTAACTAGTTAGCCGACAAGTTAACTGTGCTAACTTGTCAGCTGACAAGTTGGTCGACTACTCGGATGATTGTTTAGCTCACTTTACTACTTGAACAGCTAGTTGGCAGACTGGTTACCTGCCTTCACTAGTAGGCCAGCGTGTGATCCAACAGGTGAGCTGACTTAACTAGACGGGTGGGCAAGAGAGCCGACTGGTCAGGTGACTTAACAAGTTGGCAAGTGAGTGAGATGACTAGTAAGCTGACTTAACTAGTCGGCCAGCAAGTGAGCCGACTGGTCAGCTGACAACTAATCTGCTGGTGAATGAGCTGACTGGGCAGTTGACTTTAGTCAACTGGCGAGTGAGCTGACTGGTTAAAAAACATAACTATTTGGTCAGTGAATGAGCAGAACGGTGAGCTGAATTAACTAGTTGGCTGTCGAGTGAGCTGATGGGTGAGATGCCTTAACTAGTCAGCCAGTGAGAGTCATTGGTGAGCTGACATAACTAGACGGCTGGGGGGCAAGCCGACTAGTTAGCTGTCCTTTGGTCTGTGAGTAAGCCAATTAGTTAGTTGAATTTTCCTGGTGAGTGATTTGACTAGTTTGCTGACTGATTGGCAGTTGAGTGAGCAGACTAGCTAGTTAGCTGAACTGATGGAAAGCGAGCGAGCCAACTAATTATCTGACCAGCTTGCTGAGTTTCTAGCACACTAATTAGCTAAGTAACTAGCTGATTTGCTAGCTGACTTAACTAGATAGCTGACTAGCTAGCTGGCTATATGACTGACATAACTAGCTAGCAAACAAGCTATCTAGCTTTCCATCTAGCTGCCTTAACTAGCTAGCTAACTGGCTAGTTAGCTGGCTAGCTGACATAACTATCTAGCTAATTAGTTAGTTGACTAGAGAGCTGACTTAAATAGCTAGCTGACAAGCAACCTGACTACCTAGATGACTTAAGTAGCTAGTTGAATAGTTAGCTGACATGCTAGTTGACTTAACTAGCTAGCTGGCTAGCTAACTGGCTTAACTATCTGACTAGCTAGTTGACTAGCTAGCTGGCTATCCAGCTAACTTAACTAGCTAGCTTCCTTGTTAGCAGGATGGCTAGCCAGCTTGGTTAACTAGCTAGCTACCTCAGTGGCTAGTTGGCTAGGCAGCTGGCTAGATAGCTAGAGGGCTGGCCAGCTGGCTAACTAGCTTGATTAAATAGCCAGCCGGCTGGCTGGGCAGTCTGATAGCCAGCTGGCTTAACTAGCCAGCCACCCTGCTGGTCAGCCGGCTAGACAGCCAGCTTAATTAGATGGCCACCTACCTGACCAGCTTGTTAACCAGCCGTCTTAACTTGCCAGCCACCTAGCTAGCCAGCCAGCGAACCAGATGCCTTAACTAGCTGGCTTAAGTAGAAGCCGTCTGGCTAGCCAGCTGGCTTAACTAGCTAGCCACCAAGTTAGCCAGTCGGAAAGCCAGCGCTCTTAACCAGCTGACTTTACTATCTAGCCAGCAGGCTAGCCAGCTGACTTAATTTGCTAGGTATCTACCTATCCAGGGGGCTAGCCAGTTGACTTAACTAGCTGATGTAACAAGCTAGATGTAACTAGCTGGCTACCTAGCTAGCCAGATAACTATCCACTTGAATTAAGTAGCTGACTTAACCAACTAAGCAGCTGGTTAGCCAGCTGACTCAACTAGGTGACTTAACGCATTAGCCAGCTGTCCAGCCAAATCACTTAATTAGCTGACATTAGTAGATAGCCAGGTGGCTAGCCAGCTTACTTAACTCGCTATCTACCTACGTATCATTCTGGCTTGCCAGCTGACTTAACTAGCTGATGTAAACAAGTAGACAGCTGGCTAGCCAGCAGACTTATTTAGCTAGCTATAGTTTTAGGCAGCTGGCTAGCCAGCTGACTTAACTAACTGACTTAACTATCTGGGCTGCTGAATTAAGTAGCTGAGTTAACTAGGTAGCTACCTACCTAGCAAGCTGTCATAACTAGCTGATTTAATTAGCAAGCTGCCTAGCTAACTATCATATAGCTAGTTGAATTACCTAGTTGACTTAACTAGCTAGCTCGCTGACATATCTAGCTGACATAACTAGCTAGCTTCCTAGCTAGCCAGCTGACATAAGTAGCTGAAATATCTAGAGAGCCAGATGGCTGCCAATCTGACATAACTAGTTTTTTAACCTGCTGGCAGCAGGCTTGACAACTGACTTAACGTGCTGACTTAGCTAGCTACCCAGCTGGTTAGCCAGCTGTATAAACTAGGTGACTTAATTAGATGGCAGCTGGAGAGCCAACTGACTTAATTGTCTAACTACCTAGCTAGCCAGCAGCCTAGCCAGCTGACTTAACTAGCTGACTTAATGAAGTAGTCAGCAGGCTAGCCATCAAACTTAACTAGCTATCTACTTAGCTAGACAGCTGGATAGCCAGTAGACTTAACTAGCTGATATAACTAGATAGCCTAATGGCTAGCCAAGGGACATAACTAGCTACCTACCTACGGAGCCCGCTGACTTGCCAGCTGACTTAACTACCCAACTACCTAGCTAACCAGCTGACCAGTGAGCTGACTTAATTAGGTGACTTAACTAGCTAGCCAGCTGGCTAGCCAGTGGATTTAACTAGATAGCTACCCACAAATGCAGCTGGCTAGCCAGCTGATTTATCTAACTGACTTAACCAGTTAGTCAGCTGATTAATAGCTGACTTAACTAGCTAGCTACCTAGTTCTCAAACTGAGTTAACTAGCTAATTTAACTAGCTAGCTACCTAGCTAGCCAACTGGCTGGTCAGCTGACTTAACTATCTGACTTAATTAGAAAGCCAGCTGGATAGCCAGCTGAATTAAATAGCTGACTTATCCAGCTAGCCAGAAAACTAGCCAGCTGACTTAACTAGCTACCTACCTAGCCAGCCAGCTGGGAAGCCAGCTGAATTATCTAGCTGAATTAACTAGCTAGCCAGCTGCCTTGCTAGCTGACTTAACAAGCTTAATACCTAGACAGCCAGCTGGCTAGCCATCTGACCTAATTGACTTAATCAGGTAGCCAGCTGTCTAGCAGCCTGACTTAATTGCCTAGCTACCTAGCTTGACAGCTGTCTTGCCAGCTGACTTAACTACCTAGCTACCTAGCTATCCAGCTTGCTAGTGAACTGACTTAACAAGGTTACTTAACTAGCTAGCTAACTGGCTAGCCAGTTGACTTTATTAGCTAGCTACACAGCTAGGCAGCTGGCTAGCCCGCTGACTTAACTCGCTGACTTAACTAGCTAGCAAGCCGATTTAACTAGCTAGCTACCTAGCTAGCCAGCTGGCTTATCTAGCTGGCTCAACGAGCTAGCTACCTAGATAGCTATCTAGCTAGCCACCTGACTTAACTAGCTGACTTAACTAGCTAACTAGCTGACATAACTAGCTGAATTATATAGCTAGTTTCCTAGCTAGTCAACTGTTTTAACTAGCTGAAATAACTAGATAGCCAGATGGATAGCCATCTAGCTTTTTGATTAACTAACCAGCTGGATAGCCAACACTTAATGAGCTGTCTCAACTAGGTAGCCAGCTCTTTGCTGGCTATCTAGCTGAATTAAACAGCTAGTCAGCTGCCTAGCTAGCTCACTTAACCAACTGGTTCTCTATCTATCCAGCTTGCTAGCCAGATGAATTACTCAGCTGACTTAAGCTAGGAAGTTGGGGAGCCAGCTCATTAACTAGCTAGTTGCCTACCTAGCCAGCATGTTAACCAGCTGACTTAGCTAGCTGACTTGAAATGCTTGCCTGCTGGCTAGCAAGCTTACTTATCTAGCTAGCTACCTAACCAGACAGCTGACTTCAAAGTTGACTAGACTAGCTTATTTAACCAGTTAAACTGTTGGCTAGCCAGCTGACTTAACTCACTGATATCACTTTCTAGCCAGGTAGCTAACTAGCTGACTTAACTAGCTAGGTACCTACCTTGTCAGTTGGCTTGCCAGCTCTCTTATCTAGCTGAATTAACCAGCTAGCCAGCTGGTTAGCCAACTGACTTAACTAGCTGGCTACCTAGCTAGCCAGCTGGCTAGCCAGCTGACATAACTAGCTAACTAACTAGATAGCCAGCTGACTTAAATAGTTATCTGCCTAGCTAGCTAGCTGACTTAACCAGCGAACTGACTAGTTAGCTTACTCATTATCTAACGTGCTAGCTAGGTGACTTAATTATCTTATTTCACTCATTAGCTAATGAGCTACCTAGCTGACACAACCAGCTTACTTAAATCGTTAGCTAGCTAGGTAGCTAGCTGACTCATCCAGCTGACTTAACTCATAAGCTCACTAGCTACCTAGCCTACTCAACCAGTTGACTCAACCCGTTTCCTAACTTGCTAGCTAGCTGAATCATCCAGTGACTTAATAAGTTAGTTAACTAGCTAACTACCTGGCTCAACCTGCTCACTTAACCCTTAGTTAACTAGCTAGCTAACTGTCTTAACCAGCTGACAAAATTTGAAAACTGACTTGCTAGCTGACTTAACTGGCCGACTTAACTAGTTAGCTAGCAAACTTAACTATGTAAATTAAATAGTTGGCCAGCTATTTAACTAGCTGAATAACTAGCTGACTGAATTAATTAGCTAACTAGTCAGGAAGCAGACTTAAGTAGCTGACTTAAATAGTTAGCTAACAAGTGAGCTAGCTGATTTTGCTAGCTGACTTATCTAAATAGCTGGTTAGCTAGCTGACTTAGTTAACTGACTTAACTAGTTGGCTAACGAGATAGCTAACTGACTTAACAAGTTGGTTAATGAGTTAGCTATTGTTTTAACTTGTTAAATGACATAACTAGCTAAATATACTAGTTTGATAACATGTTAGCTAGGTGACAACTTTTTGGCTGACAAGTCAGCCGACTAGTTAGCTGGTTTAATACATTGTCTGACTAGTCACCTGACTTGTTTGCTAGCATAAAGAGTTGGCCGAATAGTCGCCTGAGTATTTAGCTGGGTTAACTAGTTGACTGACGAGTTGGTCCACTAGTTAGCTCGGTTAACTAGTTGTCTGACTAATTTACTGACCTAACTAGTCATCTGATTTGTTGGCCGACTAGTTAGCTGACCTAACTATTTGGCCGACTAATTAGCTGACATAAATTGTCGACAGACATTTGGCCCACTAGTCGGCTGATTGGTTAGCTAACTTAACTAGTTGGATGGCTAGTAGGCCGACCAGTTAGCTGACTTAACTAGTCAGAAGGCAAGAGAGCCAACAGGTTATGTGACTTAAGTAGTCTACTGGCTAGTGAGCTGACTGGTCAGCTGAATTAACTAGTTCAGTGGTGAGTGAGTCGATTGGTCAGCTGACTTAACTAGTCGGCTGGTAGACGAGTCAAATGGTCAGTTGACTTAACTAGCCGGCCGAGTGTGAGATGACTGGTCAGCTGAGTTTAGTCAGATTACGAGTGAGCTGACTGGTCAGACTTAACCAGTCGGCTAGTGAGTGAGACAACCAATAAGCTGACTTAACTATTCGGCCAGCGAGTGAGCTAATACGTGAGTTGACTTAACTATTCGGCAGGTGAGTGAGCCGACCTGAGAACTGACTTAATTAGTCGGCTGGTGATCAAGCCAACCAGTTCACTCACCTGTTGGTCTGCAAGTGAGTCAACAAGTTAGTTGACTCGTTGGCTGGTGTGAAAGCCGACTAGTTTACTGACCTGTTGGCAGGCGAGCGAGCCAAATATTTAGCTGACCTGATGGAAAGCGAGCGAGCCCACTAGTTAGCTGACCAGCTAGCTGAGTTGCTAGCCAACTAGTTAGCCAAGTAACTAGCTGGTTTGCTAGCTGACTAGCTAGCTGGCTATCTAGCTGACATAACTAGCTAGAAAACAAGCTATCGAGCTGTCTAGCAAGCTGACTTAACTAGCTATCTAACTGGCTAGTTAGCTGGCTAGCTGACAATTATCTAGCTGACAAGGTAGATGACTTAACTAGCTATTTGACTAGCAACCTGGCTACCTAGCTGACATAGTTAGCTAGCTGAATAGTTAGCTGACTTGCTAGCTGACTTAACTAGCTAGCTGTCTAGC
This sequence comes from Cephalopachus bancanus, assembly GCA_027257055.1. Taxonomy (NCBI): domain Eukaryota; kingdom Metazoa; phylum Chordata; class Mammalia; order Primates; family Tarsiidae; genus Cephalopachus; species Cephalopachus bancanus. The sequence continues at coordinate 44,223 of JAPVLO010002018.1, forward strand.
TTGCTGTCTTAACTAGCTGACTAGCTAGTTGGCTGGCTACCTGGCCAGCCAGCTGACTAAACTAGCTAGTTACCTGGTTGGCTAGATGACTAGCCAGCTGTCTTAAATAGCTACCTATCTTTGTGGCTATCTGGCTAGGCAGCTGGCTAGCTAGCTAGCAGACTAGCCACCTGGCTAGCCAGCCAACTTAAATAGACAACTGTCTGGCTGGACTGTGGGATAGAAAGCTGGCCTAACTAGCCAGCCACCCTGGTGTTCAGCTGCCTAGTGAGCTGGCTTAATTTTCTGGCCACCTACCTGACGAGCATGCTGACCAACTGTCTGATCATGCCAGCCACCTAGCTAGCCAGCTGGCTAACCAGCTGACTTAATTAGCTGACTTAATTAGATAGCCATCGGGCTTGCCAGCTGGGTTAACTAGCTAGCCACCTAGCTAGCCAGCTGGCTAGACGGCTCACTTAACTTGCTGACTCAACTAGGTGGCCAGCCGGCTAGTCAGCTGAATTAATTAGCTAGCTACCTACCTAGACAGGTGGCAAGCCAGCTGACTTAACTAACTGATTTAACCAGCTACCCTGCTGGCTAGCCAGGTGAATTAGCTATGTAACTACATAGCTAGCCAGTTGGCCTGCCACTGGAATTAACTAGCTCAATTTCCAGCTAGCCAGCTAGCTAACCAGCTGACTCAACTAGCTGACATAACTAGTTAGTCAGCTGGCTAGACAGTTACCTAGCTACCTAACTAACCAGCTGGTTAGAGAGCTGACTTAACTAGATGACTTAGGTAGCTAGCCAGCTTACTTAAATAGCTAGCTACCTACCTTACCAGCACGCTAGCCAGCTGACTTACCTAGCGGACTTGAACTGCTGGCTAGCAGCTGACTTATCTAGCTAGCTACCTACCTAGCCAGTTGGCTAGACAGCTGACTAAACTAGCTGACTTAACCAGCTAGCCAGTTGGCTAGCCAGCGTACTTAACTCAAAGACATCACTATCTAGCCATGTAGCTATCTAGCTGACTTAACTAGCTAGCTCTCTACCTTGCCAGTTGGCTAACCAGCTGATTTAATTAGCTGAATTTACTAGGTAGCCAGCTGGCTAGCCAACTGACTTAAATACTTTGCTACCTAGCTAGACAGTTGGCCAGTCAGCTGATTTAATTAACTGAATTAACTAGCTAGGTACCTAGCAAGGAAGCTGACTTAAATAGTTGGTTAACTAGCTAGCTACCTAGCTACCAGCTCATTTAAACAGTTATCTAACTAGCTAGCTACCCAGCTAACAAGCTTACTTAAATAGTTACCTGCATAGCTAGCTAGCTGACTTAATAAGCTAGCTAACTAGTTAGCTTACATGTTATCTAACATGCTAGCTAGTTGAATTAATCTTCTGACTTAACTCTTTAGCTAATGATCTTCCCAGAAGGCTCAAACAGCTGACTTAACTCATTAGCTAGAAAGCTGACTCATCCAGCTGACTTAACTCATTATTTAACTAACTAGCTAGCCTACTCAACCAGCTGACTCAACACATTTGCTAACTAGCAAGCTAGATGACTCAACCAGCTGGCTTAACCAGTTAGTTAACTAGCTAATTACCTGACTCAACCTGCTGTCATAACCCGTTAGCTAACTAGCTAGATAGCTGTCTTAATTAGCTGACTTAATTAGAAAAGTGACATAACTAGCTGAGTTAGGTAGATGACTTAACTACTTAGATAGCTGAGTTAACTGGCCAACTTAACTAGTTAGCTAGTTGACTTAAATACCTGAATTAAATAGTTAGATGGCCTAACTTTTTGGTGACTAGTTAGCTGAGGTAACTTGTCGGCTGACAAGTTGGCCGACTATTTGATTGGTTAGCTGACTTAACTAGTAGGCAGGCTAGGCCGCCAGG
>JAPVLO010002019.1:0-73600 GCA_027257055.1 Cephalopachus bancanus
TGTCCAGTGCAAGCCTAGAGCCCTTCTGAGTTCACAATGCTCCCCCCTCAGGGATTCAGGCCTTTTGCTTGTCCTTTGTCACCTGTCACCCCCACCCCCGCCAGTGCTCTGGGCTTCTCCCACCTGCCCTCTGGTGTCTTCATCCCTCCTTCTCCCTCTGTGTTGCTCTACCTGTTTCTGGGTCTCTCGGTCCACTTGTAGGCAACAGTCCATCTTAATTCCCCAATATATAGCTGAGTCTGGCCTGTCATAACTTCTCAGCTTTCCTGATAACTTGTTGATAACACAGTAATATTTCCCAAAGCAGCTCATTGCAAACCATCTTCACGACTTGTCATAATCATAGTACACCTGTTCTGTCCTAGTATGTACTCTAATGTTTTTTGTTTATTTGAGTTTGAGTCTCACTCTGTTGCCTAGGCTGGAGTGCAGTGACATGCTCACGGCCACTGCAGCTTTGACTTGCTGGGTTCAGGCAATCCTTCCGCTTCAGCCTTCCAAGTAGCTGGCACTACAGGTGTGCACCACCACTCCCAGTTAATTTTCTGATTTATTGTAGAGATGAGGTCTCACCATGTTGCCCAAGCCGCTCTCGAAGCCTGGGCTCAGGCAATCCTTTTGCCTCCGCCTCCCAAAGTGCTAGGATGACAGGCATGAGCCACCGCGCCTAGCTTAATGTTGGTCTTTCTATCAATACTCCCCTGCCTTTTAGCTTGAGCTTCATCGTAAGAAAATGTTTCACTTCTTTTTCCTCCACACCCCACCTGTTGTGTCTAGAACTAATCTTGGGGTAACATTGACATGGGGAATGACAATTGATAGCAGCCTCATTTGCTCTGAGAATCTCTGCCCTTTCCCAGGGCTCACTGCTGGCGGTCATGGTCTTTAATCCAGACTGCCGCCTCGCTGCTGGGACCCTATCCTCCTCAAACCCAAGCCTCTTTTCTTCTGTCCTTTCTAGTCCCGTGTCAGGGCTGTCATCACCCCCCACCCCCCACCCCACCTGCCCCCATGCTGTCTCAAAGCCTGTCCAAAGGAGACTGAAAATCATTTAACATCACAAGAGATTCTGGAGAGATGCTGCCCAGTCCACAATGAAGACCGCCTTTTACATTATTAAACAGAATGCTTAACATTGCTGCTTACAGCATCTGCATATGGAGTTAGGGCCTCCCCCAAGACAATGAATAGGTACTTGAGGTACATCTGCATGACCAAGAGGACTTGCCTGCTGGTCCCTGGCGGAACAAAGGCACCGTCTGCCCCTAGGACAAATTTTAGCGGCTTCCCTTAGAGACCCGGGCAACACACCACCAGCAGCTTAAAAAAGAAATAGCGGTTTTGTCTCCTGCCTCCAGCCTTTGAGGATTCAGAAATGTTAAGGTCCAGTCTCTGAGGTCGCAGTCACACACAGTGTTAACCCTTCCCCATTCCATCTAGTTATTTGCTTTTATAAATAACACCCGGGGTGGGGGGACATTTGGGGCATACATTTTTACTCATATTCACAATGACTTCTTTAGGACAAATACCTAGAAGTGGAATTTCTGGGTCACACAATGTGCACTTTAATAAAGCCTTTCGTATCTCTTGTCAATGGTCCTTCCAAAGCCTGAAGTGATTTGCTACCCGCCCCCCACCCTGCGCCCCTCCCTGCAGTGAGCAAGGGTCCGCCTCACAAAACCTCTGCAGCATCAAGTGTTATCATTTTTAATCCCAGCTAATTTGATAGGCCAAACATGGTGTCTCATTGTTGCTTTAATTTGCATTTCTTTGTGTTCTAGTGGGGTTGAACATCCTTTCATATGTTTATTGGCCATTATTTTGTGAATTGCCTGCTTATTGGGGCCTTGTTTTCTTCATCTCCTGTCTCCTCCAGAGCCCAGGGCTAGCCATGAATTAAACACACCATACATTATTTTTAATTAATCTTCTTTAAACACAGCTCTGATCATGTTACTCCCCTACTAACAAAACCTCTGATGGCTTCGTATTGCCAGCAGGATTAAGTCCAAATTCTTGAGCTTTCAAGGCCAGAGTCCAGCCCCCGTCTATCCCGTCTACTGTCCCTCAAACCCACACCCACACCCACTTTCTCCTCCAATGCTGTGGCCTACCAGATGCCTCCCACTTCTGTGCCTTTCCCATTCACTCTTTGTCCTCATTCATCCTTAGAGATACAGCTCAAACGGCATTTTCCATTCCATGTTTTCCTACTAGCCCCAGGTTAGATAACTTCCTACACCCTCTACTCTTGTAGATGGCACTTTGTACTGATCTTTACAGCACAGGTTTGGGTGTCTGGCTCTTCTGCTCCCTCTTTGGACTGTGAGCTCTTGGGTGAGGGGCAGGGATCTTGTCTTTTTCCTCTCTGTAGCCTCAAAACTGAAAGAATGGGTTGGAGGAGAGGTTATCCACCACATATGATGCCTCTCATGGGCCAAACACTGTGCTAGATGCTTCATGTGTGTGCACACAAGTGAATATATAATGGAAGAAAAAAATAGTTTCAACCCAAGTGTCTATAGTCACTTCTGGCATCCAAGGAGGTAAGGCAAAATTCACATGGGGTGGGGAAGAGGGATAAATTTCTGCACTGTCATCTTCTCTAGGGCAAAGAGAAAGGGTGAGAGAGAAAGAATGTGGTCCCATGTTGAGTAGAGTGTGTTAATGAGTTTGGAGGTACAAGGGCAGTCTTGGAGCTATGTTGGTGCCAGGGCTGGAGAAAGAAGAATTATTCAGCATGATGAAATGAGAGAAAAGGAAGATATACGTGTATATTTGAGCTGACAGAGGGTAGCAAAGGGTAGGGAGTAAAGTGGGACAAGCAGGCCAGAGCTCACCTAGGCTATGAGAAACACTCCAGAATTTTTTTTTAAGACCATGTCTAGGGCAACCCCCTAGGGTCCCCTCCCCTGTACCACGGGAGCTTTTCTGTCATCTTAATAAATCCTGCTTTCTAAAAGAAAAAAAAAGAACATGTCTACAACTCACTTTAAAATTATCTGTGATTCTATGGCATACGTACCTCCATCTTATCCTGCCTACAGTCAAGTTGGTCACACACACACCCTTGGCAAAAGTGTGTTCTGTGAGAGAGAGCCTGGAGACAGCACATATGGGGCAGTGAGGCAATCTAGAGAGGAATCTCTCAGGACCACAGGCTCAGAGCCAGGGGGCACTGGGAGAAGCAGCCTATCTGCCAACTTTCCGCCCATGAACTGACACTTGAATAGTTTCATCTGAATCCTAGAAAAGCTACCTAAGTTGAGACAGAGATACTCATACCTCTCCCCTAGTGCCACCAGCAACCCCAGGTGGTGGGAGGTCTTGCCATCCTCCAGATGCTGAAGTAAAAGTTATAGATGGGACATAGTTGGGCAGCACTCACAGCAGCTGCCAGGGGTGCCTGATGCCAGTGCCAGTGTTGGTTCTTCTGGGCTTTGCTGCTGGGACCTAGCACTGTGCCTAGCACAGAGTCAGTGTGCCATATATGTTTGTTGATTGAATTTAATCTGTTGCAATCAACGTTTTCTCATGCAACTAGGTGATGAGGGGTTCATGGGTAGAGGATGCAGATGCTATAAGGCATAACTCCTGCCCTCTCTGGGATTATAGTTCAACAGGTAAAATCTGAACATATGAACGGTGAGTGAACAACCCCCGGCGCAATGATAATGACAAGTACCATTTATTGTTTATTATAGACCATGGGCTGTTCCAAGTGCTTTTCATAGATTATCTCATTTAATCCATATAACAATTCCATGAGGAAGAAACCAGGTCACAGAAAAGGTAAAAAAAATTGCCTAAGGTCACTGCTAATAAGTAGGTAAGCTGATATTTAAATCCTGGCAACTTAATTATAATTACAATTCCACACTTCTAACCCCTAACTTCCATGTGCTGCTGCTACACGAAGCATCCTAGCTGGGTGCCAGGTATGTGATGTTGAAGGCTAAAGGTCACAGGAAGTTGGAGTAAACTGATGTGGCAAGGGAGGTCTTGGCCAGCTTGGTGAGACCTCATCTAGGCTTTGAAGACTGGGAGGACCTGGGACAGGAGGGGAGGGTACCCCAAGCAGAGGATGAGTGTGGGGAAAGTCCAGATATTGCAAGAGTGGAGCCAGTGAGCAGCAGCTGGTCTCAGATGTGGTTTGTGCGACCCAGCACAAAATTTTACAAAAGTCTGAATGATTTGCCAACATTGGAAAAACCTAGAGATTTCATCCTCAAGTTTTGGATTTCTGGATTATCTGGATAAATTCAGGGATCTGGCAACATTGGGCCTTACTATAGTCTGAATCCTTGTGCCTCCCCGCACCCCCCCAAAATTCATATGTAGAAATTTTCATCTCCAAGATGATGGTATTAGCAGGTGGGGCTTTTGGAAGCTCATTATGTTATGGGAATGGATCCCTCATGAATAGGATTAGTACCCTTCTAAAAGAGAGCCCAAACAGACCCTTGCCCCTTCTGCCACAGTGAGAAGACAGCCATCTAGGAAACAGACCCTCGCCAGACGCCAAATCTGCTAGCACCTTGATCTTTGATTTCCCAGCCTCCAGTACTGTAAGAAATAAATTACCATTGTTTATAAGTCACCCAGTCTATGGTATTCTGTTATAGCAGTCTGAACAGACTAAGATAGGCCCTCATTTCTGCATGGGCACAATTGGCAGAGTTGAAGAGTGTCACTTCCTGTAAATGAGGCATGTCACTCCTGTTCTCTACACTCTGTCCCACTCCTGCTGGTACCGCCAACTCAGCTCACTTCTCTCACTTCTCTTCCCTACCCAGCCCCGGGGTGCAAGTGACTTTATGATTTCCAAGGAGATCAAGACTGCTGGTTGGGGGACAGTGAGAAGCCCTGAATGCTCAAGCAATGTCAAATGTAGCAGCCTGCAGGGAGATAAAGCAATGGGGAGAAGGCTAGAAAGAGCAATTAGAGTCGGATTGCACAGGATCCTGTCTCCTATGCTGAAGACTTGCAATTTTACCAACAGGCAATGGGAAGTCATGTTGAAAAGGAAGAACATCACTGGGGAGCCAACTGTTGTGATGGTTTTGGCAAGAATGAGCCCATCTCAACTGAAGCAGGGATGGGGAGGATGGAGGTGGAGGAAAATCCTTGGAGTGCAAGAGATACAACCAGAAAAGATTCAACAGACTTCATCGGCTGGGGTATGTGGAGGGGAAAGCAGAGACATTAGGGTTGACTGAAGCTTGTTGAACTGAGAGAACAGTGGTGCATGAGCAGAAATTGGATCAAATGGTTGGTGAAGGGTTCACAGAAGACAAGATATATTTAGTTTAGACATGTTAAATATGAGGTGCTAGAGAGAATTCCAGATGAAAACATCTACCAAATAATTAGGGATATAGGACTGGAGCTTGCTTGGCAAAGAGGATGTGGCTGGGCAAATTTGAAAAGCATCTTTTAGGAGAACAGCAGTGTGACCAAGGGAGTAAAAAGTCTTAAGATGGAAACATTGTGCCAGAACCTTGGGGTGGTGGGGGGGTGGGGGGGTATATGATCAGAGGAGGAAGAGGAAGCAGAGAAGTTAGTGTGTGTGTGTGTGTGTGTGTGTGTGTGTGTGTGTGTGTGTGTGTGTGTGTATGTGTGTGTGTGTGTGTGTGTGTTGGTGGAGGGCATCCGCAGATCCCCAGAGAGGTCAGAAGAGAATTAGGACAATGAGCCTCCATGGAAGCCAAGGGAGGAGTTTCAAAAACGAGTTTGCTGTATCCACCAGGGCCAGAGGTCCAGAAGATGCAGAATGTAGAAGATGAGAATAGCAAATGGTGATTTCTAATTACATTACTCCATCTTATGGTAAGGGGATGATTCTTCTTCATCTCCTCAACCTCCTTAAAAGCCAGCAGTCTTCCATGGGTTGAGGGAGGAGTCAGGGCTTTTGGGCAATGTGCTCTGAAGGCTTGGATGGCAGAAGGCAGCAGTGTCCGAGGGTCACATAGCTTTGGTCCAGGAAGGGTGACTGGTTATGCCTGAATCCAGGGCCCTCTCTCATAGCAGGTAAGAAGGAGAGGCTGATGTGTGCTGGGAACTGCCTCTGCTAGCTGTAGATGCATGGTTTTCAGCCCTGGCTACACAGGACAATCACCTGGGAAGCTTTTAAAACATATGAATGTTCAGGTTCCACCTCAGACCAATTAAGTCCGAATCCCTGGGGATGGGGTCTGGACAGTTGTATGTTTTAAAAGCTCCCCAGTGATTCTAATGTGCCAGTGATCTAGGTGGCCACTGGAATAAGGTTAGTTCCTATGCCCTTTCATTGATTCTATTTACAATACTTAATTGACTCATTAGTTACATACTTGTGCCTATTTGAAAGCATATATCACTGAAAAAGTATGTGAATTTTGAGTTTATTTTCTGCTACTCATTTAACCTAAAATGCATGGATTCCCATATCCCTCTGGCCTTAGGGTCTCCATCAGCTCTGGAGCTTGTTTCCCAGGTCACATCCACTTCACTCCTGCAGGAGATGCCCGAGGTTCAGCTATCTTGAATCCTGCATGTGATGCTGTTGCTGGGCATTCGTTTCACTATGAAATATTTCAGATCTGCAGACAAGATGCAAGGAAAAGATGGATAACAAATGCCTGTATACTGATCACCCAGCTTTGTCAAGTCTTAATAGTAGTCCACATTTGCCTTACATCTTGTTTTAGGAATCAAACAGGCTGGGCTCAGTGGCTCAGCCCGTAATCCCAGCACTTTGGGAGGCAGAGGTGAGTGGATTGCCTGAGCCGGCGGGTTAGAGAACCACCCGGGCAACTTGACAATAAATCAAAAATTAGCTGGGCGTGGTAGTGCACACCTGTAGTTCCGGCTACTTGGCAGGCTGAGGCAGAAGGATAGTTGGAGCCCAGCAAGTTGAGGCTGCAGTGGCCGGGAGCGTGCCACTGCACTCCAGTCTGGGTGACAGAGTGAGACTCCAACTCAAAAAAAAAAAAAAAAAAAAGGAATCAAACAATCCAGATAGAGATAAGGGTCCTTATGTATTCCCCTCCTGTCCCATTCCCCTTCTTCTTGCCCTCCCCAGAGGCAGCTACTGTCCTGAATCTAGTGTGCCTTGTTTCTATGCATGCTTTTACTATGTATTTATTATTAGCCCCATTGTAGAGAGAAGGAAACTGAGTTTCAGGGAAGCAAAGGGACTTTCCCTGAGTCACACAAATCAGTAGTAGGTAATAGATCCCAGAAGCCCCAGGACAAGGTACTAGGCAGTCACCTCCCAGCCTGCTGGCCTGGTAGTACCCCCATCTGGGGACCTCCCACCCCATCATTCTGTCAACACCTCCTTTACAGGCAGAGCCAACCCAGACCAGGCCCAGCACAGCCCAGCACAGACCAAGTGGAGATTGTGGCCTTCTCACATCTCCTGGTTCCTGCCCTGCCTAACAGGCCAGGCTCCCCCAGACCCCTGCCAATCCCTCCTCTGTTTCCTCTCTGGGTCACTGTCCAGCCCAGCTCTACCCCACCCCCTCAACCCCAAGCAAAGGGCTCTGTCTGTGCAGCCAGTTTCCCCACTAGGCCACTGGGGGCTGGGCTGAGGTAGGAGGTCTGCAATTCTGTTCTGTGGGTCCTCCTGGCTTAATTAGCATGCTGCCTGGAGTGGCAGGCCAGAGGTAGTGGGCAGGCACCAAAACACTCTTTGGGCCTCAAACCACTGCCTGCTTCCACCCCACCCCCCTTTGCCAGCAACAGAGACGGCCTGTTTGTGGTGGGAAGAAAGGCAGTGGCCAACACCTCCACACTGAGAAATTGGGTGAGGAGAGGCCGGCAGCATGGGGGGGTATAAACACAGGGAGATAATTGCTCCCCTTACATGTGAAGGAAGGGGAGGGAGCAGGGGAGAAAATGGCTGTTTAGGAAGCACCTACTTTCATGCTGCCACTTGGCCACCCATGTGGAAGATAGAAGGGTGTCCTCAGTACAAACTGAGGCTGGGAGGGGTGGAACGGACCCAAGGCACACAGCTAACAATTGGGAAAAGCAATTGGAATCCAGGTCCATCTGTCTCCACAAACTTTTCCCTTCCCTGGAGGCCTCTTCTTCCAAAAGGTCCTCCTCATTAAGTGGAAGAACAGCCAGTATGGATGGGTAGACAAGGAGAGTGGATGGGCAATAGGCATAATTTACTCTCCATTCCAGAGCCCCCAGCCTCAAAGGAGCTGGCTCCCATTCCAGAGACTTCAGGCAGCAGCCTCTCCCTCCCGGCTCCAATCCCTGCTCTGGCTGGGTCCTGGTTCATCCAGAGACCCTCATCTTAGGGCACTTCCTCCCACCTGATTCCATAATGGCCCCTAGGGATCCATATAGCCATCATTTGCAGAACTAGAGGCCAACCCAGGGTGTCCGGAGACATGGATTACAGTAAAAGCCAGAATACAGTTACTACTTATAGGGAATTTATATGCCAGTTCTTCACTGGGTGAAGAACTTGGCACATACTAACTGCTTTGTTACTACAACACCACCATGGGGAGATTATTATTTCCCTACTTTAAGATCAGGGAGCAGAAGCACAGAATAGTAGAACCCACTCTAGTTCTATTGGGTGGCTGGGCTCCAAAAACCATGCTCTGAGGAACCCTGGAGAACAGGGCTGTCTGGTAAGGGAGAAGGTCACAGTGGCAGTTCCCAGGAAAGCATCTGAGGGACAAGGATGGCCATGGGAGAGAACCCCAACAGCCTCTTGGCTCCAGCTGGAAGCCCTCCAGGCTTCGCAATGGGGATCCTGCTCTGACCCTGGGGTATCTGCCAACCCCTTCCAGAGGTGCTGCCAAACCACTCCCTCGGGGCTGGTGTTGCTTGGAGCCATCTGCAGTGTGTCCTTCTTGAAGAGCTGGGGCTATGGGGTGAGGTGCAACTCAGTCCCCAGTCCTTTGTCCATCAGGGACAGAGCCTAGGAGAGACCCAGCTGGTGGTAAATTCTGAGCAGTTGGGCCCTAGCTTGGAGGCTCCACCACTCTCCAATCTGAGCCTGAGGCCTCTAGGCGCTTAGAGAAAAATTGCTAAAAATCAAACTGCAATTAACAGAGGCAATTATCCACCTATTAAAAAACATCCCCTGAGTTAGGCCTATGCGGTGAGCTGCCTAGGCCTGACTGAACAGCTGGGTCCCAAGAGAGGCCCTAGAATAGGGCAGCATCAAGGGTCAGAGGGAGGCAGGCAGCAGCCTAGGCCTGGTAGGAAGTGAGAGGCTCTGAAGGGTTGTAAAGGGGCTCAATACAAGCATGGATCTGCACTATGCCCTGGGGAGGGAGTCCCAGTGCCTGAGCACTGGCCAGGACACTGCGGACCCTCCTTTCCAAGCCCTCCTCTCCATTAGGCCTTACTAGAGAGCAGACTTGGGACAGTCTATGTGTACAAAAGAACAAAGGAAAGAAAAATCATGCAACAGTGGGAGCAATGATAACATTTTCACTTGAAAATTACCAGAGAACAGATTGTCTTATGCAAATCATATGCAAATCACACTCCAGTTGGTCCTCTCCTAGCACTACCCAGAGTTCTTTCAGCTCTTTCCCTGACTGAGTGTGATGGGGAGGGGAGGGCCCTCATGAAAATCAGGGTTTAGGGGGAATTCTGCCTAGTAGCAGGTTAGTGAGGTGACCTTTTAGCTTTCTGTCTAGTCCAGCTCTCTGAGTATTGTTATATTTGCACACCCTGCAGGAAGCCCACTGCCTACTGGCTGGGCTGCACTTAGACTTCAAATCCAATGGGGCTTCTCTGCTGCATGACTGAGACTGTCCATTTTCAGAAGATATTTGAGTCAGTTGGACAGAATAGAAGGAGGAGCGTGAGATCAAGAATCAAAAACACAGCTGATGGCTCTCAAATCTCTCTCTCCAGCCCACACCTCACTGCTGGGTTCCAGGTCTAGCTGTTCTAGACTTGGATGTCCTGAAACTCCACCTGCCCCACGTTTACTCCTCTGTGTTCCTGCCTCAGGGCCTGGCAATGTCATCTAGCCAATTGCCCAAACCAAAGCCTGGGAATCAGCCTTGACCCCTACCCATCCCTTGCTTTTAATCCTTTCTGTCCTATTTACCAGCTATAACTCTTGGGAGATTTGTCCCCTCTTCTCAATCCCCAGCAGATAAACAATTGTACTTTATCTATCACCTTCCCCGACCTATTCCCAAGATCTTCTATCTGGGTTTTTGCCTCCAGGTCAGCCTCTCAGATCTGCCCTCCACCCTGCTGTCAGAGTGGTCTTTCTACAAAGCCAAACTGACCATGCTGATAACCCTCAGTGGCTCCCCAGGCCCACCAAGTCCAGTCCACATGCCTTGGGCTAGCATACAAGACCTGCAAGGCATAGGCTGCAGGTCCACCTCCCATACTGTCCCATACGTCCTCTATGGGCCCTACCACATGGCATCTCGTCTCTCATCATCCACTAAACATTCCATGTTCTGCCAGGCCAGCCCAAGCCATTCCCTCCCCTAAAATGTCATCCCTTTCTTCCTTCCCTATCCCAGTGAAATTGTATTTATTCTTCAAGAAACACTTTGGAGACATTCACTGCCTGCCAATGCCCCCCACCCATTTCACACAACACACTTCCCAGCTGTCACTGGCTTTCTCCCTCCTCAGTTCTCCCTCAGCATTGTTTCTATAACAGAAATTAATTTATATTTGTATCCTCAGTACCTAATTGGTGACGAATGAATGAAAGAATAAGAAATCTGAATGTATGGAGTTGGTGAGTGAATGGGGTCTGAGTTTGATTCCTGGCTCTGCTATGAATGAATCATCTCTTTGCATCTCGGGTTTCTTAACTATAAATTGGAGAAGTAATGCCTACCTCATTATGAGGATTAATTGAGATAAGGCACATAAGGTCACCCAGAGCAGTCCCTGGGATCCTGTAAATGCTCAAGAAATCCCAGATGAGTCCTTAGCCACCTGAACTGAGAGTTGGCTTCAAGAACATGTGTCTTCTCAGCTAGCATGTCTGATGACCACTGCCTCTATGGTCCTTGCTCTGGGGTTAACTCTGAACCCTGGATCTAGCCTGAGACTTCTGCCCCAGTGGTGGCCAAAAGTCCTGTGGAGAGGTGTGTCAAAGGGGGAAGAGGCATGAACTGGAAGAACCTATCTCAGCTCTGTCAATAAACACCCACATCAATGTGGGGTCTCTCTGGACTAAATTTCTATACCCTTCACATTGGGATGGTAACGCATGTGTGCCAGGACGTGACCATGGTGAGATGGAATGAAATATTGTATGTAACATGACTAACACTTGGCACACAGCAATAATAGCAGCTAGTATTTAATGAGCACTTACTGTGGGTATCACATGAAATGCTTCATGGGTATTTGCTAATTTAGCTCTCCCTGCAACTAACAGTGAGATAGGTACTGTTATTATCACCTCCCTTTGATAGATGTAAAAGCTAAGGCACAGAGGAGGTGACACTATTTGCTTCTGGCTGCACAGCTTGTGAATGGCAGAACTAGATCGTTTTTATGTAACAACTTTATGAGATCTAATTCACATATCACACAATTTACCTATTTAAAGTATAAAACTCAATCGTGTTTAATATATTCACAGAACAGAGCTAGATTTTGGACTCAACTTTCTGATTCCAGATCCCACATGCATGGCCTCTGCACTCTACAGGTTAATGCTCTAAGTCTATGTAAATGAGCTCCCTTTCCCTGGGCGCTTTATTCACCCCTTTACCTGCAACTGAAACCTGGCCCTCCTCTGACATAATCCCTGATCTTCCTGCCTTTTCAGGGTGGAGCTGCTGGCTTGGGGCCAGGCCATTGGGTCCTAAAACAGAGGAATAGAGGTGACCTTAGGAAGCAGCCTTTGCTGCTTGCTGGACTTTTGGTCCTGGGTGCACTTCTGGGTTTAGCCTGCCAGCTCCTCAACACCCACGACAGTATTCCTTTCAGCTTACTTAAGTTGAACCAGCTGAGCTGTTTTCTGTGCCCAACTCCGCGCTCAGCTGGCAAAGATGCTAAAGGATGCAGAGAGAAAGCTGACTAAGCCTTTCCTTCCAGGGCCTTGAACACAGGTTAATGGGTGAGCTTGGACACAAAAAGTGTCCAGGCTTCCCCGTGCTCAGTGCTGTGAGGCAAGTGGCAGCAAAGGGGATTCCAAGCAGGGATTTAAGGAGAAATTCACAGAGGAGGTTGCCTTCAAAGTATACCAGCACAGTGTACAGCTGTCCAATAGAAATATCACACAAGGCAACCCCCTCAGGTCCCCTCCCACTGTGGAAGCTTTTCTGTCTTCTCAATAAATCCTACCTTCTCAAAAAAGGAAAGAAAGAGAGAAAGAAAGATAGATCACACAAGCCACAGATGTGAGCCACATAAGTAGTCTGAAAATGTCTAGTAGCTATATTAAAACAGTAAAAGGAAACTGATAAAGTTGATCTTAATATAGTTTTTAACCCAACATATGTAAAATATTACCATTTCAACATGTAATCAATATCAGGAAATTATGCAGGTTTTTGACAATCTTTTCTCATATTGAGTCTTAAAACTCTGTGATGGATTTTACACTTACAGCATGTCTCAATTTGGACTAGTCACGTGTCAAGTGCTTACTATCCATGTATGACTTATGCCCACTGGAATGGACAGCACAAATGCAGCCATTCAGAGAAGCTAGAAGGGAGAGGAAGGGCAGTTTAGCTTAAGGAAACAGCATGGGCAAGGTTAGGTGTGTCACGATTGGTGGGGAGACCTTGTTTTGTTTGTTTGCTTTAATAACAATTGTGGTTTACATTATTAGATTTTAAGTACTAAAGTGTATCTTTTCCACTAGGCAATATATTCACACGGTTAAAAAATGTAAAAGTAGACGAGGCAATCTACTTTTACAAATGTTCCCTTCTCTCTGCACCCGCGCCAGCACCTGTTGTTTTCACTAGTCACATTAGCACAAGGGAGGGATCATCAGTCACTGGGAGCTACGGGGTGGGGGGGTGGGGGTGGGCGGCACGTGACAACACAAAGGGTGCCTGGTCCACTGCCAGGGGGGGTGAGGGCCAGTCAGAAGACCAAGTTTCACCTGCATGCAGCATACTTATGTAGTTAATCTTCACTTGTATCCCACATCTCTATAATAAAAAAATTAAAATCAACAAAAAAAAGAAGAGGCAAGTATGTTAACATACACAGAAAATGAATTTATATATTATTGCCCTCCTTTATTTTACATACATGGCATCATATTATAGCCACCATCTTACTCTTTAATTTTTCACCAACTATTACATTTAGAGATTGTTCCGTGTCAGTGCTTCCTCATTTGTTTTGCACGTCGAAGTTAAACAAGCTCCACATGATGGACATTTAGCTTATTTCCAATTATTTACTATTACAATGGGGCGATGAAGAATTGGTGCATGTGGTATTCCTCATGTATGCGCGCACAGCCGTAGAATATATTCCTAGAAGTAGAATCTGTGGGTCACATTTGTCAGAGTCTGCTACCAGTGGAGGAGCATCATGCTCAGGGCTGTGCTTGGAAAGATCCCTTTGGCAATGGTATGGAGAAGGTACTGGATAGGGGAAGACAGGAGACAGGGAGTTCGTTTTTCTATCTATTGGCTCAGTGAACATTTATTCAGAGCATCTGTGTAATGGGCACTTTGCTGGTGAACAGAACAGATGCAACTCCAGCTCTCAAGCAGGTGATAGTTGGATGGAGAAGTTGGGAGGCAACAGATGCTGACAGCCTGGACTAAGACAATGGCAGTGAGGAGGGATGGGCGGATGTTTTAAAGAAAACCAGAACACAGCACAGGACCAGGAGTCAAACAAACATAGTCAGAGCTGGGATCTGGAGAAACCACCCTGACACTCACTAAGCAGACGGCAGAGAAAAGCCAGGGAGACCAGCATCCAGGGGAAGGGGCAGCAGAGCACTGCAATTCCGTGTGTGGCTCTGGGCAAGGGACTTCACTGCTCTGGGTCTCAGTTGCCCTAATCTTTAAAATGGAGCTAATAAAATAGTACATCTCTTAGGGGCTTGTTGATGGGAGGGTTAAGTGAGGCAAATATGTGCAAATGTTTAGCACAGAACCCAGCATATCTAAAGCACTTAGTTGTCATTTCAATGATTAGTGTGGTGGTAAACAACTAAACATAAAAGATAGAAATGAAGTTTAGGAGCTGAAACGGGGAGCGTTTGGTGATTTAGTGTCTGATTGGTCAGGAGGGTGAGGAAGGGAGAGTGAGGAGTACAGTATGACTCTTGGGTGGAGGGTTGGGGAATTGTGAACACCAGACACAGAGATGGGGAAAACCAGAGGGTTCTGGCAATTACTCCCAGTGTCCAGAGCTTACCTGGACCTTGGGTCCCAAGTCAGTAAGGGTTTGCTCATGAGAAAACAGGGGAAAACCAAGCCTATAGGGAAGGAGAGCCCAAGCCTACCTCTCTGCTGCCTGCCAGACCTCGCTTGACAGTGCCCTGCTCTCTGCTTACACACTCTTCAGTGTGTGTCTCAGTAGGCCTGAGAGCCCTTGTTGCTAAGGCTGCTGGGAGTTGGGGTACAGCTGAGCAGCTCCATCCTGTCCTATTGGTTTCCTTCCTTCCCTGCCCTGTCTCCCCTCCAGTAACCCAAGTGGACATACCTTTGCTAAAGTGGAGAAATGCCATCAGAATGTATCTGCCCTATCCATAAAGGGCTCACAGGACCCAGATGGCTCCTGGCTGCCTATTCAGGGTGACAGAGAACAGGGCAAGAAATGGGAGCACACACGTCAGCATAGCTGGTCTGAATGCCAGGATCTGAAGACTTAGTATGCAAGGAGGTAGCAGGAGAGAATGGCAGAGTGGGGAGAATGGAGAGTCATTGAAGGTGTATAAGGAGAGTGGACCATTGATGGGGCTTGGGGAGTGAAGTCAAAGTGACAGGGACCTGGAAAATTCATCCCAAAGCCTTGGAGATAACAAGAGGACATCACTGAACACTTTGAAGTTCACTTTAGCCTCGTCCTCCGGCTCTCTCCTGGCTCACTGGGACCCTGGATCTCTTTTGATGGCTGCCTGAGCATTAAAGGCCAGCCAAGGAGGTTAGAGGAAACTTAGGACCAGGCCTGGCTTTCCTTGGAGCCTCTCCCAGTTTTCAGTGGCCTCTGGTGACATGTCCCACAGTCTCCTTGCTCGGTGGAATTCATTACAGCTCTGGCCAGGCTCAGACAGAAACTGAGCTTCCATCCTTCTCCCCAAATCGAGCCCCTAAGGTCAGCAGCTTTGCCATTAACATGCCATCTAGTGCTGCCCCCTTTCCTCAAGGCGGCCTCATGGACAGTTCTGAGTCAACTGCCTGAGGGGCTTGGCTGAGCCTTCTACCCACAGAGCATCCTGTCTCCTGCCCACTCCTCCTTGGGTTTCTAGGTCAAGAAACATTTACCGGATAAAATTCTCCAGAGTTTGTGGCACTTGCAAAGACAGGTCCTGTACTTTCCTTTCTGCTGAGGGATTGTATGATTGCTGGGCACTAGAGGTGGGGCTGGGGGCAGGAGGAGGGGACATCTTAGCTCCTAGCACCACTGAGGTATAGAGACTCTCCTCTGTGCTGCTTTGGGACAGTCCAGAAAAACTAAATGAGTCACCCAGAAGCATGCAGCAATGTGGAGTGTGGACCAGGGTCTCCTATTCCTCCAAGTGGCCTGGGTTCTAAAAAACCTCCAGCCCCCTTTCCTGTCCACTAGGCCAAGTCTCCATTTCCTCTGCAGATGTTTCCTCCCTTGGTCTTGAACCTCGAGGAGAACCACTTAGTGATCAGGATCTCCACTTTGGGCCAAACAGCTGCTACTTCTAGCCTGACCCTGTGTTTGTCCCCTCAACCCAGATCCTGCTGGCTGGCCGCCCGCCACACTCCAGCCTTGGATTCTGGGCCTTCTCCATATCCCTCCCCACCTCAGTCTGCCCCGCCAAAGTCCTTAATGATTCCCAGCTGATCCAGCCACATCCTTTCCCCGGGGCCCTGGCAGTGACATCAGGCCCTTCTCCAGTGGGCCCCTCAGATAGTTAACCTCTGGCTAGCTGACACCTTGGGCTTCAAGAAGCATTCAGAATAGGAAATTCTAAGCAAAATGGAGATTATCTGACAGGGTAGTCAGACTCTTTTGAGGGTAGCTTGGACTGCCCCTGACCTGCTACCATGGGCCAACACTCGGAAGAAGTGCCCAAGGAAGGGTCTCCATTTCACAAACATCCTCCTGTGTTTGCCCACCACACTGGCCTTGACAAGCCTGCTCTATATCTAATTTCAAGTCTTCTTGCTGCCATGTTCTGCCCTCTTCCTTTTATTCTAGATAATGCTGGATTAGGAGTATAGTTCTGAAGGCAATCTGCCTGGCTTCAAACCCCACCTTTGTCACTTGCTAGCTGTGTGATCCTGGACAAAATGCTTTGTCTCTTGATGCCTCTGTTTCCTCATCTGTGAATAATAATATTACCTATCTCGTAGCCTCGCTAAAGGGATTATATAAATTAATCAACATGAGCTGCTTAAAACAGTACCTGACATAGACAACTCAATATTAGCCTTTGGTGTGTTATTATTGTGAACAGTGACTCAGACTTTCTCACCCTCTCATTCTCAACATCCAGCACAGTTCCAGACATGTAGTAGATGCTTGGTATATGTTTGGTACATGATGGAGTGAAACATAGACAGATAAGAGTGTCAATTCTACATGCTCCATCTCAGCCAGGGATCTGAGTGCTCTCATGACTGAAGCACACAGGTGGGTACAAAGAAGAGCTTCCATCCTCATACTGGGAGCCTGAGCTCCCCTTGATCTACCACAGGCCTGTCAGCCCCCAGACCATGGCTCACTGGGCAATCCAACAGGGCCCAGAGGGACTCTGGTTAAAGAGGCCATCTGAAGCCCAGAGCAGTAGCAACTGCCTATAGTCCCAGCTACTTGGCTACTTGGGAGACTGACATGGGAGGATCACTTGAGCCCAAACGTTTGAGTACAGTTTAGGCAACATAGCAAGAACCTGTCTCAAAAAACAAAATAAAACAAAACAAAAACATGCCTATAGTCCCAGCTACTCAGGAGGCTAAAGTGGGAAGATTGTTTGAGCCCAAGAGTTTGAGTCTGCAGTAAGCCAAGATCATGCCACTTCACTTCAGCCTAGGGAACAGAGCAAGACCATCTCTAAAGAATTGTTGCAAAAATAAAAAATAGGCCATTGGCAATCAATTGACAGGCCAGTGCCTCCCACAGGCCACATTCTGGGTGGTTGCTGGGGCCAGTGGGAGCCAAGGACTCAAGATATAGTATATTGATACAGGGAGTAAAACATGGGCTCAGAAGTTAGACTGACCAGGATTCGAATCCCAACTGCCACTTACTTACTGGCTGTATAGCCCTAAGAAAGTCATACAGTTTTCCTAGCCTCAGATTCCTCACTTGTGACATGGAGCTAATAATCCTTCCTCTCATTGAGCTTGGCAAGGGCTCAATGAGAAAACCATGTCAAGCATGCAGTATAGTGCCTGGCACAGGATTGGCACCAAGGCAGTCACTAGTAGTCACTGCCCTGCCCTGGGGCCTCTAAAGCTCAGGGGGAGTGCTGGTGACAGCGGGGAAAGGTATGGATGGGGGCACTTCTGCCCTCAGGGGTTTCCAGATGGTGGTTCTGAGCAAGGTTCCAGGCCAAGGGGCCACAATTGGGGCTCCCAGCCACCCATCCCCTATGCCTTGGCATGGTAGGGTTCTTGGTCTCGTGCCATGGCCAACTATGCAAATAAACCAGCTTTTCCCTGGCTGGGAGCGAGACTGCCCTAAGTGACATTTCAAATTAGTTCTGCTATATTGGGTTTGAGCTCTGAAGGGCCTGGGCATTTTTCCTCCCTAGTTCATCCCTTTTTCTGTGTGGTGAGAGCTCTTAAAGCACACCTGGTGTGGGCAGAGGGCCAGGGCGGGGTGGGGACAGGCCTTCTGAGGTGACCTGCTGAAGTACTCACCAGGCACAGGACCACAGCCTCCCTTCCCAGGGAGGTCAAAGCCCGCGCCAGGGTGGCCCCCCTCCACACCAGCCCTCCACGGCTGCCATGGCAACCCAGCCTCCTCGCGCAGGGTGCACACACCAGCTGGCAGGAATGCTGAACGGAAGGAGGGCTGTGTCGTTGGCTGAGGAGAGAGAGCTGGGTACTGGAGGGGGCACGTGAGTGGTGGGCCAGCTGCGGGCCTGGCAGAGCTGAAAGAGAGATGTGCTAGCCACATGGCCTCCCAGCTCAGCCTGGGGTTGGGACTGTGCCAGGTGATGATACCATGGCAGGGGAAGAGAGCCAGGATAATGGACACATGCCACTGTCTTTCTGGCAAGGCATGACTGTTTCCCTGCAGGGCTGAGGGCAGAGGGCACTCGATTCAAGTTCTTTCTTTCTGGGCAAGTCGCCTTACCCCACTTGGCCTCTGTTTCAGGCTTGAGGCCTGAAAGTGTGAAAGAACTCAGGCTATGGAGTTGGGCAAATCTGAGGCAGACTCTTGGCTCTGGTACTTGGGCCATTTTACATTTTTGAACCTCGGTTGCCTCCTCTATGAGACAGGAATATCTGTTTCAGACCTCCTTGAGAGCAAATAATAAGAGGCTGTATGCAAAGCATAAGGCCGGGTATGTGGTAAGAGCTCAATGTGTCATATTTGCTATTTTTTATTACTACTATTCTTTTAAAGATATTTTTCTAAGTGTCAGCTTCTGTGTCTGTGTCCCCCATTAGACTGGGAGGCCTGGAGGGCAGGGGCCAGTACTTATTCCTCTCTCCATTCCAGCAGCTACAGGCTTGGGCCAGGCCTAGGGTAGATTCTGGGGTGGTGGGGGTGAGGGCACGGTAGAGATAGGGGTGCTGTGTGTGACAAATATGCACCTTGAATGCCTTGGGCTAAATGGCTTCAAAACTTCCTTGCAGCTTGGACACTGTACTTTTAATTCTATAAGTTAAAAAAAAAGGCTTCCCCTAGAGTGTTGCAGGCCTTCGGCCTCTTTCTATATAAACAATTTGAGTCACCCCAGATCAGCATGTTAGCACCATTCTGGCAACCCAATCTCTCTCATGATCCTGCAAAAATACTATGCCAGCCAGCAGGAGCTATCTGCCTGCCAGATCGTCCTCCTGGAACTGGGCCCAGCCCCAGAACCCCAGGAAGACATCATATATTTGAGTCCTAGAGCTCCTCATGGCATCTGGTTGACTCCATGTATGCCGGACAGACAGTGCCCTGAAGAGGAGAAATAGACTGGGGCCTACATGGGTCCATGTTTGGGCTTGGAGGACTCTGCTTGGGAAGCATGGCTGGCCCTGGCTGGCACTAGGCACCAGAGGAGAAAATAAAGCATTTGGAGGAAGGCCCTGCAAAGTACAGGGCTCCCTGAGGCCTGAGGCTGTGGCAGGGGCTCGCTTGTATAGGGCCATAGAATGTATTGCTCCAAGGTGACAGTCCCTGAGCTGACCTAATCTGAATTCTGGCCAAAAGGGCCTTAGCCCCCCATGCTGTGGATTGCCCATGTCTGTAATTCTGATTTTCTCTGCATCTTCTACCACACCTCAGCTCAGACCACTGGCACTGCTGGTCTGAACAGGGCTGAGCAAGAGACCCTATGGCTGGCTGGGGGGAAGGATGGCAGGGGAGGGGGCAGTAAGACTAACACACCAGACAGTGGAAGAGGGGCTGCTGCCATGCCAGTAATGAGTCCCTGCAGGTCTAATGGCTCTGTCACCCACAGACAGGTGCTAGGACCAACCATCCTGGGCCCTCTGAAGAAGCAGGGAGGTTACTCTGAAGACTGCATGTGGACACCAAGCCAGGGAGAGTTGGAGGGAGAGGGTTTCCCAGGCTGCAAAATCACAGCCAGCCGCTGAGGGCCACCTAGAGCCTAGGAAAGCTGAACACAACTACTCCCCATGGCAGCTGCCATGTGAGCCTTGGGAACCTGGCAGGAGTGAGGGAGTAAGGACTGTGAAAAAAGCATGAAGTTGGATGGCGGATGGCAGGAGCCAGGTTGCTCACTGTTGGAGTGAGGGTGTACAGAGAAGCAAGAGGGAAGCTGAAATGATACACATGGCAATGGATTTGAGTGGGAGACAGCAGTAGGAACTCATGTTTAGCTTAATCTAGGTACAGATGGTTACACAGAGAAATATTTACAGATATGTGGATATACACTAGTTAGTATATACAAAGAGATCTTCTCACTCTGTTAGCCAAGTGGGCCTTGTAGCAACGAACACACCCAGTACCCAGATCCTGGTTTCTTTTTCTTTTTCTTTTCTTTTTTTTTCTTTGAGTCAAAGTCTTACCTCTGTCACCCAGGTTGGAGTGCAGTGGCACACTCATGGCCAACACAACCTGTTGGGCTCAGGCGATCCTTCTGCCTCAGCCTTCCATGTAGCTGGAACCACTGGCATGCACCACCACACCCAACTAATTTTTTTATTTATGGTAGAGATTAGGTCTTGCCAAGTTTCCCAGGCTGGTCTTGAACTCATGGACTCAGGCAATCCTCTCGCCTCCGCCTCCCAAAGTGCTGGGATTACAGGCGTGAGCCACCATGCCTGACCTAGATCTTGGTTTCTAATACCATTCTCCAATAAAAGGAACCAGAGCTCCACACAGAAGTGGTTGATTCCAGGGCTGGAATAGGATGAGCCTGGAGTCTCTTACTGTGCCAAAAAGGAAGGAAGTGTTAAAAAATAGAGCCCACGGCTGGGCTCAGTGGCTCAGCCTGTAATCCCGTGCCTTTGGGAGGCTGAGGTGAGTGGATTGCCTGAGCCCGCGGGTTCGAGACCCGCCTGGGCAGCGAGACCTCATCTCTACAATAAATCAAAATATCAGCCAGGCGTGGTAGCGCATGCCTGTAATTCCAGCTACTCGGAAGGCTGAGGCCAAGGATCGCCGGAACCCAGCAGGCGAGGCTGCGGTGGCCAGGAGTGGCCACTGCACTCCAGTCTGGGCGACTGAGTGAGACTCCAACTCAATAAAAAAAAAAAAAAAAAATAGAGCCCACAATGACGGGGCTATGTCAAAGGGATATAGGAGCCAGCTGAAATCACTCCCAATAGCCCAAATTGAAACAATTTCAGCAAGAAAATAAATAATGTAGTATTGGATTATAACTCAAACTATAAAACAAATATCCATGAGTCTATAGTGATATAAATAAATGTTCAAATAAATAAATAGATGGAGGAGAAGAGGCAAATCTGCATGGAAGAATTACAAATAATTTATGCAGATTGTCCTCCCTCAAGGCAGAGGAGACCATCCTCTCATTCTGCTATTCCTTAAGGTTGGGCTGTGCACAGTGACTTCCCTCCAAAGAGTAAAGCATGGAAAGGGGAAAACAAAGAGTAACTTCACAATGAGGAAACCTGACCAACATTACTTCAGTCAAATGATCAAGGTCAACATCAACAGTGATAAGTCACATTCATAGTACGTATGTATCCTAGCTATAAGGTTATGAGAATGGCTCTTTACCTCTGTAGTCTTCCTCCCTCAAACCCATAACCTCAGTCTAATCATGAGAAAACATCAGTTGGAATTGAGGGTCATTCTAGAAGATACTTGAACAGTACTCTCAAAAATTGCCCAGGTCATCAAAAACAAAGAAAGTCTGAGAAACTGCCATAGTCGTGAGGAGTCCTAAATGTTATGACTACTAAATGGAATGTGGTGCCCTGGGTGGGATCCTGCAACAGATGAAGGACATTAGGTAAAAACTAAGGCAACCTGACTTTAATTAATAATAATGTATCAATATTGGCTCATTAATTTTGGTAAATGTACCATCCAGACATAAGATGCTAAGAATAGGGGAAACCGGGTGTAGGGTTTATGGGAGCTGTCTGTACTATCTTCCCAGTTTTTCCATACATCTTAAGCTATTCTAAAATAAAATGTTTATTTGATCAAACAGGGCATGAAGTCTTGGGTTTAGATCTTGTTTCTGCCCTTCCTGACTGTGTGGCTTTAAGGAAGTTTTTGTTTGTTTGTTTGTTGTTTTTGTTTGTTTGTTTTTTTGTTTTGAGTTGGAGTCTCACTCTGTCGCCCAGACTGGAGTGCAGTGGCCGCTCCCGGCCACCGCAGCCTTGACCTGCTGGGCTCCAGCGATCCTTCCGCCTCAGCCTTCCAAGTAGCTGGAACTACAGGTGCACGCTTCCACACCCGGCTAATTTTTTGATTTATTGTAGAGATGAGGTCTCGCCAAGTTGCCCAGGCAGGTCTCAAACTTGCGGGCTCAGGCAATTCACTCACCTCGGCCTCCCAAAGCGCGGGATTACAGGCTGAGCCACCGAGCCTGGCTGCTTTAAGGAAGTTATTACCCTTTCTGAGCATGTTTCCATTTCTATAAGTTGGGAAGAATAATTTCTCCCTCTAGGCTTCCAGGAAAATCGAGGAAGTAATTGAAGGCAAATTGCCAGCACACACATAGGCATTGAATACATGCTAATTCCCTCCCTCACTCAATCCTCACAGACCCCTGTGTGAAATAAATGAGACAACTGAGGATCAGAGAGGCAGAGGGATTTGCCCAAGGTCACATAGTTGGGAAATGGAGGAACCAAAACGCAATGTTTCCTTCCTCTAAGGTCTTCTGCCTAGTGGTAAAGCTTGGGTTACAGTGGGACCTGCTAGGGTGTGGGTGGGAAAGTAAACTCTCTGCCTGGTGGTCCTGGAGCCTCTGAGAGCAGCCACTTCCCCTGGGAAACTATAAAAGGTAGTACAGCATAGTGATTAAGGCATTTAGAATCAGGCTGCCTAGTTCAAGCCTCATTTCTACTACTTTTCTGCTGTGTGACTTAAGCAAGTTGTTTAATTTTTGGAATCGTAGTTTCCTCATCTGTAAAATGGATATTGATAATAGTAGCCACCTCTTATCATTGCTGTGAAAGTTAAATTAGCTAATCTCTGTAAAAGCATTTCGAATAGTACCCGGTACATAATAAGTGCTCGGCAGACCCTAGCTGTCATTCTCTGCAGAACGGACATCTTGGATTCAGGCTTCTGTAACCGCCCTTCCAAGCCTTCTATTGTGGTGGATGAGGTGGAAGAGATGCCACTTTCTTTGAAAGCACTTATGAGTTTTCCCATAAAATATTAAACACTCGTTAGCATATCAGTCAATAAATAAGCCCTTTGTGCCGGGCGTAGTGGTGGCTCAAGTCTGTAATCCCAGTACTTTGGGAGGCCGAGGTGAGAGGATTGCCTGAGTCCAGGGGTTCAAGACCAGCCTGGGCAACTTGGTGAGACTTCATCTCTACAATAAGTCAAAAAATTAGCTGGGCGTGGTGGTATGCGCCTGTAGTTCCAGCTACTTGGAAGACTGAGGCGGAAGGATCGCCTGAGCCCTGCAGGTTGAGGCTGCGGTAGCCAAGAGACAGTGTCCAGCCCGGGTGACAGAGTGAGACTCCAACTCAAAATAATAATAATAATAATAATAAATAAGCCCTTTGAAGGAAAATTTGAAGGAAGTTTCGAAATCATCAACATCATTTCAGATGGGTAAACTAAAGGCTCAGAAAGGGAAAGGGACTGGTCTGAGGTCTCTCTGAAGTCAGTAGCTGAGCTGAGCCAAAATGCAGCGTTCCTGTTTCCCTGTCCTAGACTCCTGACACTCTACCAGGTTGCTGCTGTGAGTCTTTACAGAATACTAGCTCTACAGTCCCCAGTCCTGGTCTAGGCATCATGGGAAAAGAGAAGAAAAAAATACATAGCCTATGCTTCCCTCCAGCTTTCTTGGGGACTCAGTGCTAGATCTGGACCTTGAAGGTTGGTAGGCTTGATGCAGGGAGAGAACATGGGGTAGGGTACTCTGCTAGGGTGGGGGGACAGCAGGGGTGAAGCCTCATGGTAGTATACTGGGAAACTGGCTCTTGGGGGGGTAAGTAGTGTCTTGATTTGTACTGTTCGCCAATTTCTGTGGTGTAAATACTTCCACCAATGGCCACTCTTAGTTACCAATAGTTTAACAACTTTCTTGTAAAACTCCTGAATATCTAACAACCGGCTTTCAACCCTAGCACACTACTACCTATGGGTGCAAACTGTTGTTTCCAGAGCTGTAGGAACTGGGCGTTGCTAGGAGCAGGGTGATGAGATAAAGGACTAGCTGGCTAGAGTGAGGCTGGCTCAGGGAGCAGCTGGGTGTCTGCCAGTGGGCCACATACAGATTCATCTATCAGCTATTAAGTTGTACTCTTTGCTGGGCTCTGTGCCAGACACTTAACATGCATTATCTCATTTAATCCTCACAATGACTTTAAGAAGTGTTCATTCATTTATTGCTCCAACCATCCACCTATTATCTATCTAACAAGTCCATACTTATTGCCTACTCTGTGCTGGACACTATCTGAGGCACAGTGGTGATGAAAACAAAATAATTACCCTCATGGTGCTTCCATTTGAGTGGAAGGAAACAGACAAACACATTGTCAAAAGGAATAAAAAACAATGACCAATTGTGGTATTTGGAAGGAAACAAAAAAAGTACTGACTCAAGAACAAAAAGGATACTGATGTTTAAGATAGGGTAGCCAGGAAGTATATCTCTGGGAAGGTGACGTTTAAGAACGAGAAGAAGTCAGCAATGCAAATGGCTGAGAGCATTAAAGTGATAGAAACAGCAAATTATTACTAATATAAAGGCCCTGAAGTAGAAAAGAGATCAGTTTGTTTCGAGCAACATGAAAGGAGACCAACATGGTGGAGCTTGTTGAGTGAATATGGCCTAGGCCAGAGAGGTAGATGGGGGTCCAATTATACAAGGCCTTCAGGCCATGGTGAGGACTTTGAAGAACTTAGAGTGGGGTTATTACATGAGCTGTCTCATGTTTAACTGACTCATCCTGGCTACGGTGTGAAGAATGGATTACAGAGAAGCAGATAACAGGGGAGCCAGTTAAGAGATTATGTTCAGATAAGAGTTGTAATGCTAGATCCAGAATGGTGACAGTAAGGACAGAGAGAAAGATAAAGAGGAACATGGCCAAGATCATACACCCAATAAAAGACAGAACCTAAATTCAAATCAGGGCTCCACAGTTCACGCTCCAAGCAGTCTCATGGAAACAAATCCAAATTTGTTGACTTGGGGCCCCAAAATCTAGAAAAAATTTCTGAACAGAGTAATGACATGATGAAGGGAGAGAGATGTGTCTCTTTATATGGATTTTGTACTTAAATGACTCGTTATTCCACTGACTGTAGACCACCACCAGAACATGAGCTTCTTGAGGGCAGGGGGTCCGAGTCATCCAGGAGTCCCAGCCCAGAGCCTTGCCTTATGGGAGGAGAAGTTCCTGAATCAAAAGGTGACCAACCAGGTACTGTGCCAGATCTGGCTATGCCCAGTTTGGCTTACCCTGGAGAAGCTGCACCACAGTAAAGGCAAGCCACTGCCTATCCAAGTTCCTCTCTGAGCAGCATAAACTTCCCAAACCTGTAACCTGCAGGGGCAACAGAGGTCAAAGACAGCTGCCCTGGGCTTGGAATCAGTACCAGGCCCAGCTCTTCTGCCTGTCTGCTGTATGAGCTCAGACAAGGACCTTAACTTCTGTGCATCTGTTTCCTCATCTATGAGATGGGGGCAATGAATAACCCCTACCTCTGAAGGTCGTTGTGAAGATCAAATAAGACCATCCAGAGAACCTTCTTGGTACAGTGCCTGACACATAGTAGGTTCTCAAAACCCTTCCTTTCTTCACCCTAGATGATCGAGAAGTTAAGATCCCAGGGCCTGAGGTGTCACCGAGCTGAAAGTTCCTAAGAAATCCCAAGCCCAGTCATGGGAGGTCAGCAGCTGAGAGGAGTGGGAAAGTAAGTGCCTCTCCGACCCCTTCCCCACCTGCCTTCCATTTCCCCATCGCCTCCTCTCCCTCAATGGGTCACTGTCTTAAGCACCTGGGAGTTGTCTCATTCGAGCTAGTTAGCTTCTCCTGCAATAAAAGCCCAATGATAGAAGCTCTGTAGCTCAGGCCTCTGACAGTAATCATGTTAAGTAGATATTTATTTATCCATTTATTAGGCAAGCCGATTAGCATGTAATATCTGAGAAGCTGATTTTCAGGCCCAAGAGCTGAGCACGTTCTATCGAGAGTCAAACGCTCCACTTGGGGCTAGCCCACTTACAGCTCTTCTTTGTCTTGTTCTCCCTGACCCCCCAAAGAAGCCAGGGTACAGGATGGCAGGGCTGGAAGAGCCACTGGACACATCTGTACAGGTTGGAGACTGAGGCCCAGAGCAGGGATAGGCGCTTTCCCAAGGTCACACAGCGGGATGCAAATGACTACCTGAGAAGGTAGGAGATACTAAGGAGTTCCCCCCATAGGGGATCTGCCCTGCACAATGGGGACTCATGGGAAAATGAGTTCACCTTTAGCTTCAGAGAAGGCGCATGGTTAGGCAAAGCTTCCTAAAGGAGGCAGAATGTGCGCTTTGACAAGAGGACATTGGGTGGGAAAGGACATTCCTGTAGAGATAATGGCGTGAACAGAGGCACAAAAGTAGGGAAGGGTGCAACTTGTTTGAGAAACTGAGGCCTGCTGTTTAGTTGGCAGTGTGAGGGCAGTAGAGTGGGCAGGGAAGTCTCAAAGAGAGTGAGGGTTGGGGCCAGATACTGAGGATGAATGTCAGTTGGCCAAGGTCAGCTTGTGACCATCGGATTGAAAGGCCAGAAACTAGTGGCAGGCAGTCCAGTTGGGAATCTGGGCTCTAGTCTGGGAAGGGAGAATGGGGTTCTGGACCACAGACAGAAAAGGGAGAGTGGTGGGACCTCTGACAGGGAAGGAGCATGTTTGTGGAGGAAGGTTGTGGTATCGTTCATTCATTCAAGTCACACTTCCTGTTTGGCAAGCACTGGGCTGAGGAGATGCTTACAGTTGAATTCGGGAGGCAAACATGCTAAAAAGAAGGAATGGCAGCCCAGTGCCATAAGAGCTGGGATGGAAGAGAGGTCTGTATGAAGGAAGGGAGAGGTCCACTTTGCCTATTGTCCTCAGAAATTGCTTCTCAAAGCTGTGGGCAGAAGCCTAGAGAATTGACCAGGTCTTGAGAAGTTATGATTGTCTAGTGTCTGCCCAGCACTTTTTTTATTTTTAAAAAACAGGGTCTTCTGGCCGGGCTTGGTGGCTCAGCCTGTAATCCCAGCACTTTGGGAGGTCGAGGCGAATGGATTGACTGAACCTGCAGGTTTGAGACCAGCCCGGGCTACTTGGCAAGAACTCATCTCTACAATAAATCAAAAATTTGCTGGTCATGGAAGCATGTGCCTGTAGTTCCCACTACTTGGAAGGCTGAGGCAGAAGAATCTCCAGAGCCCAGTAGGTCGAAACCGGGGTAGCCATGAGCATGCCACTGCACTCCAGCCCGGGCGACAGAGTGAGACTCCAACTCAAAAAAAAAAAAAAAAAAAAGACAGGGTCTTGCTGTGCTGCTCAGATTGGAATGTAGTGGTGTAATCATAGGTCATTGCAGCCTCGAACTCCTGGCTTCAAGCAATCCTCCCACCTCAGCCTCCCAAGTAGCTAGGTGCATGCCATCATGCTCGGATAATTTTTGTTTTTATTTTTGTAGAGATGGAGGTCCCTCTATGTTGCCCTGGATTCTTGTACTTTTTGACTTTACACATCGTGTGTTTGTTTTTAATCCTTCCAATAACTCTGTGGGGCAGAGAGTATTAGCTCCATTTTACAGATGACAGAAACTAAAATTGAGTAGTGAAGCAAGAGGTAACTCAACAGAGTAGAGAGAGTACAGCCTTTGGAACCTGTCAGATCTGAGTTCCTAACTCCACTACTTACTAAGCTGGGTGACAGTGACGAGAGACTTAACCTCTTGGAGGCTCACTCAGTTTCCCCGTCCATACAATACAATGAAGATAATGCCTACACTGGATTCATTCAACAAGTCATAATCAACCACATAGCAAGTGCCCCCACAAATGTTAGTTCACTCAGTCCCTGATCTTAAATGACTTGCCCAAGGTCTCACAACTAGTCAACATTCAAACCTAGGTTTTTCAACTCTTAGATTTATTCTATTTGTGAGGTCCTCCCTGTCTCTTCCAAGGTGAGAGGAAGGCTGACAGTAAGACTGAACAAGGAGTGTCTGGCTATATAAGGCTAATAACCTACTTTTTCTTACCTCCAAGGGGAAACTAGAAAGAGAAAGGCTACGCTTACTCAAGTTTACAACAAGGAGGATGGAGGCTAGACATTTAGGATGACCTTGCTGACAAAGTTGTGAATCATCAACTGGAAGAGCTGTGGCTTTGGGGGCCTGGGAGATCTCTAACAACAGCAATAATCCCAATGAGTCTGAACTGGGGCAAGGCAGCCCCGACCAGAGGAAGAGGTAATGATGAGATCATCAGGACTGCAGACTGGAAAGAACCCAAATAGGTCATCTAGTCCAGCTCCCTGCCTCTGGGCAGAATTGTTCTGGAACGAGACAGATGAGAATCTCTCTTTCCAAGTTCTCCAGGGAAAGAGATTTCTCGGCCTTCTTTGGTCATTCTAGAATAGGTTCTCATAGCTCACTACTAGGAAGTTCTTTCTTTTGGCTGACTATGATTTCTCCTGCTGCATTCAGCCTTTCGTGGCAAAGTAGAACTTACCCCACTAAACAGGGAGGAATGATGGTGTCTCCTGTTTGCTGATGAGCAGCTACCAACTCACTAGGGAAAACAAGATCAGCAGCTGAGACCCTGCACAAGTCCCGCTTAGCTCTCTGGGGCTCCTCTGCAATGCATTCCCCCGGGACCTTATGCTTTGGCAACACAGGCCATCCTCACCTCCTGAGTAGGCTGAGCACCCACCTCTGTGCCTTTGTCTATGGTCTTCCCTCCTCCTAGCCTGCAAGGTGCTTCTCGCTGGTTTCCAGCCTAGTGGAGTTCAACCCATCCTTCAAGACTCAAAGTTCACTTCCTTGAGGGAAACCTTCCTCATTTTTCCAATTAGAGAAAATCATTCCCTCCTGCACTTCTATTTTGTGTTTACTTCACTTTGCTTGATGTCAGAAGTATCGGGTTGTGAGCCAAAAATGGTCGAATGTTGGCAATTTCATATGGTTCAACCCAAATTATCTGTCTGCTTCCCCTCTTAAACTGTAGGGACTGCATTTCACTCATCTGTGTACACTTCCACGCCCATTGCCTCCCCCCCACCCTTGTGCCTAAGTGTCTGGAATGCTGTCATATGTACCAAAGGAGCCAAAGTATGTTTCTTGAATTTGTGAATAGTCATGATGACAAAATGACAATATATGGATGGGCCTTTACCGAAGTCCACTCACACATTTCATCTCAGTTAATCCTCATAATCACTCTGTGAGAAAGGCCTCCTTATTTCCCCATTTGTAAAATGGGAAAACTGAGGTGTGAGGAAGTTACTTGCCTAGGGTCATGCAGACATTGTGACTCAGGATCCTTGTCCTTACCAACTATGAGTAAACTTGGCCTGAACCTTGAGGAAATCCAAAGGCTTCCCTGGGATTTCTGTAGTGCACAGTTTGCTGCCTTCTTCAGTCTGCCCAGAGGTTCAGACCCTTTACTGCTTGCCTCCAGCCTTCTGTGAGAGGAACAACTGGCTGGCTAGGCCTGTACACACTCATGTCCTTGCTCACACCAACTGGGACCAGAATCATCTGCTAGTGGCTCTTGCTGAAGGAGGGGGCTGGATTGCCACCCTTAGAGCTTCCTCCTCAGAGTCTGGTCCAGGCAATAGAGCCAAGCTGCCCTAGGCACACAGCTTCCCAGGCACTTGAGGGTCATCTTTGTGGCCTCTTCCCCTGCCAGTTCCCACCACTGGGGTTTGACTTCCTCTGTCACATGGCCTGATGGGCAAGCCTGGCATTAGCATGGACAGAGCAACGGGCCATGAATCTCAGGTTCCGCAGAAGGAAGCCCTGGAAGGAGGCAGGAGAATGCCCTCCCACATCTGGGGTGGGGGGCAGCACTAGCAGACCTGCCTCAGAGGTTGGAAAACCCCTGCAGCCCCAGGAGCACAAGAGGGGTCTGTTTCTATGGCTAATGCAACAGGTCCTTCTTGGGGTGTGAGGTCTGGCTGTTTCAGGACATGCGGAATCTGAGAGGGGCCAGCTCCCACAGAGAAAGGGGCTGTGTGCAACTGTTGACAGGTCCCTCTCATTACAGACACAGGCAGGGACCTAGAATGTTAGAGCGGGGCCAGCGGTTCCCAACCCTGGCTGCATCTGAACCACCCCAGGGGCATGTTAAAGATTCAGACTTTCAGACCCAGATCACCAAGAGGAGGGGGAGTTCTGGAGCAGTCGTGATTCTGCCAGATGTGTAAGTTACAGCTTTAGTTCACTCTTTAAAAAAAAAGATTGAGATATAATTCACATACCATAAAATTCATTCTTTTAAAGTGTACAATTCTATGGGTTTTAATATGTGCAACCATTATCACTACCTAATTTCAGAGCATTTCATCATCCCCAAAAGAAACCCCTTATCCATTAGTTAGTTAGCCATTCCCCCCCTCGCCTCCTGCCCCCAACCCCTGTCAACTACTAATCTGTTTTCTGTCTCAATGGATTTGCCTATTCTGGGCACTTCATAAAAATGGAATCATAAAATATGTGCCCTTTTGTTTCTGGCTTCTTTCACTTCGTATATATAATGTTTTTAAAGCGTATCCATGTTATACAGTCTGGATCAGTACTCCATTCTTTTTTATTGCTGAATGATATTCCATTGTATGGATATACAGCATTTTGTCTATTCATTAACCAGTGTATGGACTCTTGGATCATTTCTACCTTTTGGCTATGCTGCTATGAGCCTTCATGAACATGTTTTTGCATGGACATGTGTTTTCATTTCTCTTGGGTACATACCTAGGAGTGGAATTGCTCAGTTGTATGGGAACTCTATGTTTAACATTTTGAGGAACTGTCAAACTATTTTCCACAGTGGCTTGTACCATTTACAGTTCTACCAGCAATGCATGAGGGTTCCAATTTCTCTAGATCTGTGACACCACTCGTTATTTTCTGAGTTTTTAAAAATTCTAGCCATCCTCAAGCCTGTAATCCCAGCACTTTGGAAGGCAGAGGTGAGAGGATTGCCTGAGATCAGGGGTTCAAGACCAGCCTGGGCAACTTGGCGAGACCTCATCTCTACAATAAATCAAAAAAATCAACCAGGCATGGTGGCACACACCTGTGGTTCCACCTACTTGGAAGCCTGAGGTGAAAGGATTGCCTGAGGTGTGACTACACCTCTTGTTCAGTACTGCATCGTTCACATTTCAACCTCAAAGAAAGAGAAGGCTTTTCCTTTTTTGCTTTTTCATGTCAAACATTAGCCAAACTAATGTTAAATCCAAGATGAAAATTAACCAAAATTTATACAATAATGGACATCCTGGTTATGAATTATCCCTTTGCTTACACCTCAATTATAAGAGTTCACTACAATTTTAGGTATTTCCCAACACTTGAGAAAATTCTTAACTTCCTTTATTGCTGCTTGTGTGACAACTTACTTAGATAGCTTAAGAAAGTGGCTGGTCTTGTAGTGTGGTCATATATAAATTGAACGTGTATTCAGTTAGACTTTAAATTTATTTGAAAAGCTCCTGGTTTTCAGTTGCTCCTTCTACAAGTGTTGACTGAGGACTTTGTGGGTGCAGGGCCCGTGCTAGGTGCTGGGGCCACCTCAATTTACCTTTTGGGACCTCAGTTTCCCCATTACCTTTGGGATGGGTTAAACCAGTGCTTTTTAAACTTCATTTTTTGGGCAGCATTATATTTTCTCTGAGCAATATCTCATCTGTAACTCTAATAAAAAAGACGGACTGAGTAGAGCTGTGCTGAGATAGGGACCACCTCTTCAACAACCCACACTCATACCCAGCAGTCCCACAGCCCCTCTGAAGACCAGCGGGGCCCTACTCTTGATGCTGCAGATCCGTGTTGCTGGGCCTGTTCTTAGCTCTTTTTCGCTACCTCCTGCTGGACTGGAAAAAGTCCGGGCTGGAGCTTGCTTAGACATCACAAGGCTGAGCACCTTTGGCTCCCTCCTTCACCACCCAAGCCTCCTCCTTTTCCCTGTGTTTCTGGAGGTCTAAGCAGATTCCAGACAAAAGAAGCTCTAGGCCCAATGCGCCTCCCCTCTCTCCCCAAGCCACAGGGAGCTTAGAGCCCCTTTTCCTTTCCTACACTGAGGGAGAACCCACTGGAGGAGACCAGAAGCTTCAGAGGGGTGTAAGCAGAGTACTCCAGATTACTGGGGCCAACTATTGGTTCCCTCTCCCCTCGTTGCCTGTGAAGGAGCACAAGGAATTTCACTCCAAAATATAGCTTCCCCCCACCCTGTTATCTCATTATCTATTGCAGAAAGCAAGCCAAGAATGAAACCATACCTGAACAGACCCTCTCACAAGATGTCTGTCTCTCAGGATCATTCAGATTCCAAAAAGAACTATTGACAAGTTAATCTCTGCTCCCAGATCCATTCTCCCTAGTAATCATTTATTGCCCCTCAACAGATTCCTCTTCTTCCTCTTCCCATAACCTGTCTTGCCAAGATCCAAGCCCCCATTCTTTCTGTAACCTCAAGATGGCATATAAGTTTATGAACCCCATTGGGCAGGAATGGGCAATCACTCTCTCTGCACACATCAATAAATTGTATGCCTTTTCTCCAATGACTCTGCCTTTGCAAGTTGATTTTTTTTTTTAAAGCAACCCTTCTGAGGGCGACAGGGAAGATTTCCCTTTGTTCCTATACCTGCTTCAGTCGAAGCAGGTTCAGTAGGAGCTCCAGAGGGAACCCAGGTTGGGGGGAGCTTAAATTGGAGACAAGGATCACCCTTGCCTCATTTTGCTCCCTGCCAAGCTGGAAGAGAAATGCGGGCAGCTTGTAGCACACAGCTAAACAAGTGGGGGTGGGGGAAGGAAGCAGGAAGAGGATAGAAGCAATGGGTAGGAGCTAAAGAAAGTAGGCATGGGGGAGGGGTGGGTTCCATTTTCCTGGTATTCAGAGGAACTGGTCAGCAGCTGAGGGGTCTCCAGGCAGGGGCTTATGGATGGGGCCAGAACCTATTCTCAGGATCCAGGTGACTGACTGACTTGGAAGATTGCCTGGCTCTCAAACCCACACCCTCCTTCCACCTCACAAAGGGAACTCCCAAGCTAGAGCCCATTTCCCCAGTCCATCAGGAGGAGCAGGTGGTGGTTAGGGAATATTCTATCATTTTCTAGATGTAAACAGTGAGTCCCTGGGAGGGGAAAAGCCTGGCCATTGTCAGCAAGCCTGGAAGAGCCATTGCCAGCCCCACAGAGTGAGAACCAGGGCAGGAGTGGGTGTGGGGGTGGGTGGGAGAGGTAAGAAAGGTGAAGGTGGGAGGTGAGGTTGAGCTGAGCCGGTTGGGACTCTAACCACTAGCTCTTTATTTAGCTCTGGATGTGAAGCAGCTAAACTAATGCAAATGAAATTCCACAAGCGAAGAGAGTTTCTCTGGTTAGACTCCGTTGCCAGCCCTGGAGCCAGGTATGCGAGGACCCACCCCAGGAAGACTGACATAGAGCCCAAGAAACCACTGGGCGGCGCTGTCTCTCCATCCAAGTTGTTTAGGCGGGTTTTAGATGCCAGGGCAAAGAAGTCACCCCCATTCATGCCCCATCCTGCCAGGGCCTTAACAAAGGCCGCTTAGGTTAGGGCAGGGAAAACCAGTTTTGACAAAACTCCATGTCTTCCCTGGCACGTGTGTGAGAAATAGAGGGTCCAGACTAGCAGGGCTCAAGAAACCCAAGAGCAGGACCAGGCAGTTGTATTGGGGTTCCAGAGGGTCGCCCCGTTTCTCAACCACTCTTAGAGCTGATAAGCTCCAGGAGTCCTGAGCCTAGAAATCAAGGGAGAACAGCTCTCCCCATTTTATAGGCGAATAGACTGAGGTCCAGAGTGTTAAAGGACTCAAAGATAAGCGGTTTTAGCAGCCGAGGAAGCACCCTTTCCCAAAACTTATGTTTCTAAGTGAGCCCCTTTTTGGTTGGGCCAAAGCGGCGACGAGAAGTGGGCTTTAGAAATGCTAATACCGTGCGTGAGTGACAGTCCGAGGACAATGGAGGAGAGCGCCATGAATGGGGCGGCAGAGGCCTGGGAGCCGGGCTCCCCACGTGGGAGCCCAGTGGGGGAAGGGCGGGAGGGGAGAGGCCGGTCCCAGCAAAGGGGCTCTGAGCCTGGGCTAATTGGAAGGGGCTGGAGCTGCGGGGCAGGAAGGGGAAGGGGATTACCTGCAGAGCGGGGCTCCGAGGAGGAGGGGGTGCCCTGCCGGGAGTGGGAATGGGGGCGCCAGAGGAGTCTGGGGCGTGGGGCCAGGGGATGCGGACCGCTGATCTGGAAACTCAGAGAAAAGGGGAGGGGGGAGCTGAGGGGTTGGGGTATTTCTCTATAGGCTGGGGGTCAGAGTAAGCCCAAAATTAAGGAAGGCGACAGCAGGTGCCTTGGGATAATGTGAAGGGGACCAACAGCCTGTTCCCTCATGTGCTCATTCCATATCAGGAGGTGGTTAAGAGGCTGTTCTCCAATCAGACTGCTGGAAGTTTTTCCCCCAGCTCCCTCACTTATTTGCAATGTGCTCTCAGCATCAGTCAATTGGAATGAGAGCATCTGCCCCATAGGATATTTGGGAAAATATGAAGAGACAACGCAGGTAAAGTACTTAAGAAAGTGCATCACAGGTGCTCAGTAATGGTGAGCTCTTGTTATTCATTTGATAAATAGTGATTCACACTGACTGTGAGCCCTGGGCTTGGCTTGCTGGCTCTGTTGTCTAGAGGTTGGTGCCTCACCCTGTGAGGCTGGCTGTGCTGGAAAGAAGGGGCTCCACCTCCACCCCAGGCTCTGATCTGAGGAAAAACTGGAGGCATGAGGTGTGGGCAGCAGAGCCTTTGGGCTGTGTGAGAGGGCCTCTGGGATCTTCTGGCCCTTGGAGTCTAGGGATTCGGGGCTCCCTCTGGGCCTCCTGAAGAGATGCAGTAGCCTGAGGAGTGGTTGTGTAGTGAGGGGCATCTTGGTCAGCTCAGAAGCCTCAGCCTCAAACTCAAACTTATCCCATCCAAACTGTAGAACAGTCACCTCCAACTGAAAGTGCACTAAGCAACTCCTTTGGTGAGTGATAATATTACGATATATATCTTATTTCTTTTTACCTCATCCTCTAACGATTTTGACATATCATTTGTGACATATGTAGTCAGTAAAGTAATGCATGTATAGTCTTAGCAGCACACACATGCTTACTCTGTCCCAGGCACCACATATATTAACTCCCTACACCTATGGCAGCAAGTAGCATTACTATCTCCACTTTCTATAGGGGCTAAGGCACAGATAGATCAAGTCACCTGCCCAGTGGAAGAGCCAGGATGCAAATTCACACAGGCTGACCAGAGTTTGTGTTCATAACCACTACATTGTGTATAAATCAATCCCTGGGCTGGGCTCGGTGACTCAACCTGTAATCCCAGGACTTTGGGAGGCCGAGGCGAGTGGATTGCCTGAGCCCGCAGGTTCTAGACCAGCCCAGGCAACTGGACAACACCTAGTCTCTAAAATAAACCAAAATTAGCTGGGCACAGTAGCACATGCCTGTAGTTCTGGCTACTTGGAAGGCTGAGGCGGAAGGATCACTGAAGCCCAGCAGGTCAATGTTGGGGTGGCTGTGAGCATGCCACTACACTCCAACCTGGGCAACAGAGTGAGACTCCAACTCAAATAAAATAAAATAAAATAAATCCCTGTGAATATATTGAGTTGGTGTGCCTGAAATGCTCTGATGATAAGAATTCTTTTTTTTTTTTTTTTTTTTGAGTCAGAGTCTCCCTTTATCGCCCAGGTTGGAGTGCATTGGCACAGTCACGGCCACCCCAGCCTCAACCTGCTGGGCTCAGGCAATCCCATCTCAGCCTTCCAGGTAGCTGGAAATATAGGCACACGCCACATGCCCTGCTAATTTTTCGATTTATTGTGGAGACGAGAATCTCGTCAGGTTGCCCAGGCTGGTCTCAAACCTCTGGGTTCAGGCAATCCTTTTGTCTCCACCTCCCAAAATGCTGGGATTACAGGCGTGAGCCACCATGTCCAGCCTAAGAGTTCATGATTTTAAAAGTTTGTTGACTATCATCTTGTTACACTCATTAGCTCTGGAAGGACCCTTAAAAACGCTTATGGTGTGGATTGGTACACTGAAGCCCAGAGAGAGGCAGAACTTCGTCCTAGATTACACAACAAGAGAATGACAGTGTTGGGCCACTAATCTGGATGTTCTGCCTCCCATACTGAAAATTCACAATTGCTCGGTTGCTGTCGCATTCCTGGTGCCCCACCCCTTCTCTCCCCCATGCTTCCTGCTCTTCCTGACTTCCTCACCCCCACACACAGGCAGGCAGCTGCTTCTGGCTTTCCAGGGTGGCCTTCCAGACTTTGGCCAGGAACCTCCTGGTGACCCCTTGGCCCAAGTCCAGGACAATCACTGTCCTGTGGGAAAGGGGGCTGGGAGGGCATGAAGGCAGCTCAGGAAGCAGGGGCTCTAAACCCCCACGATGTCCATCAGCAATGCTGCTAAATAGAGACAGAGAGAGACACAAAGAGACATAGATACAGAGCTCTCTAGACACAGTGAAGAGGTACAGAAATACAGTTACTTTGATGGAGAGGTATTTAGATGCATAGATACAGATATATGGAAATCCATAAATCCATAGACATATAGTTTCATAGTCTTAGAGATTACTACGTAGCTACATACAAATTCTTAAGATAGAAACATAGACAAATTCTTATGTAAAAGTGTGAATAAAAGTTTTGTTAGAAAACTTGGCTATTTAAAGTAACACAGCAGGATTCTCCCCTTTGGGCTGGAAAGATGTGTCACCTAGCACATCACAGAATCAGCTAGTCTCTCAGGCTCTGAAGCTGTCTAGTCTCACTCCCACTAGGCAGCCAGTTAGCCTCTCCAGCCTCTTACCCCACCCCTCTGTGGAGGACCCCTGAGGGCTATCAAATTCTTGCCTGAATTGCGCTACTGCTTGGGACCACCAGACCCCGGGCTGCTCCCTCCACCCAGTGACAGCTCTTTCGAAGTGTGAAGGCTAAGACTATGTCCCCTAGAGTCTTCTGTCTTTTCCTGCCCTGGCACCTCTGGGGCCCCCATTAGAAGCCTGCTGGCCTGGCCAGGTCTTACCTACCACCCCTCTTGCTTCAGACATGGTCCAAGGCCCTGACCAATGTAGTTGACACAGCTGTCCTTGGAAGCCACTCCTTGACCTTTAAAGCAATGTTGGGGTTAGGGGTTAGTTAGGGAATAAGTTTCCTCAGAAACCTCAAAGCTGCTGGGACAGAGACAAAAGAGAATGAAGCCCAGGAAGCAGTTATCTGTCTCCAACTTTGTCCCTGCCTTTGGCTTGATGTCTCTGACTCTCTTTTTTCTGTCTCTCATTTATCTCGTCTTTGTTCCTCCTTTTCTCCTTGTTTCTCTGTCTCTGTTTCTCCTTTGCTGTTTATCTCTGTCTCTCTTTCCCTGTCATTGTTCTTATTCCCCTCCCACTTTTCTTTTCTCCGGGTCTCTTTCCCCTCTTTTCCTCCTCTAGCCATGTCTTGGATTTGCTCTTGGCCTTTTTGTTTGTCTTTAAATTTGAGAACTCCCAACCAAGGACAAACATCCTGTGAGTCTGTGGCAATTGCAACAATGAAGTAAACACAGAGAGGAGCATGGGGATAGACTAGCCCCATCCTTCTTTCATTTGCCTTCTTACAGCATCTCCCTTGGTTGTCCATCCAGTCTCTACTTACACACTTCTGGGGGTGGGATCTCACTAGGTCCCGAGACAGCTTTCACCTTGCAGAACAGCTCAACCTGAGAGGAAGTCCTTCCTCAAAGTGGACTGAAATCTCTGTGGCTTTCACCCACAGGTACAAACTGTGATGCTTGGGATCACCCAGGTCACCCCAGCTCCCTCTACCTTTTGGCAGTCCTTCAGAGGACTCTCCAAAGAATTAGGGTCTTTTTCTGCCTGCATCCTCTCAATGTGGGCTTTCAGGAGAGAATTAGAGGCCCTTCAGCCCAGAGTAAGTTGCACTGCATGCTGGAAGAGGGCACCTTTACCCAAACCAAAGGAAGGAGTCAGTAGAAACCTCAGAAATATTCCAGGGAGGGGTTACTGGTCACAAATCAAGCCCCACCAGGTCATGTCTGAGAAACTCTTAGATAGGGTGGGGAAATGGAAACTAGCCCAGCCTAAAGAATTAGGAAAGCAGGAAAGCAGGCTGGGGCAGTAAGCAGGCTGGCCCATCCCCACTGGAGACCCCAAACCCTTACTTGACAAGAGACCCCAGGTGCCCAGAGGAGTTTCTGGGTAGTAGAAATTCAGAGAGCAGAGAGGCCTGCCCTGAGGCCACATTCAGGACTAGTTGCTCTTTAGGAAGAGAAGCTCAGAGCATTCAGCTGGCCCCCTCAGCCCAGTACCTGGGGAGCAGCAAGAGTTCCTTCCAGCCACATACCCCCTAGCGAGTAGGCATGAGGTCTTGAGATCCTGCCAGTCTGGACTCTTCAGCTTGCACCCAAGTAGGAAGGGGCCCAGTTTGGCCTGGCCAGTTCCACATCAACCTCTCAGCTTCCATCAGAGCCAGCACCCTTGCAACTCCCTGTAGAAGATTTCACCCAGGCACTGGCCTCGGGTGCTTGTAACTCCTTCATGTGACGGGGGTCTCTTCTGTGCTTCAAGCCCTCAGGGGAGATTACTGGTCTCCCTGGAATCATTCCCAGAAGCCAACCAGGATCCTTCATGCTGCAGCTGTTGTTCTGGCCCTATCCTCAGTGAATTTTGCTGTTTGCTGCACATTTAGTGAGTGCCTTACTCCTCTGCACCAGGTCCTGTGCTAAGCTTTTTACATACATATCACAGATGAAAGAGTTAACACCATGTGCCCCACCAGAAGCCCCGCCCCCTTCTGGCATCCCCCCATACGTCTCAGGCAGCAGGAGTCATATTCCCTAAGGTAGCACTTGGCAGAAAGGGGCCTGCTCTGCCCAGCTGGCCACATGTCCCTACCCTCTCCCTCCCCTCTCCATTCCTCATGCAAGTGTCAGGAAACAGGATCCAAGGAGAAAGCAGGCACCTGTTCCTGAAGTTCCTGACAGTCCCCTCTTTTCTGCTGCAGTCCCTGGGCCTTCTGTTGCCCCTAGGGCCTGGTGGGAAAGAAAGGCCTCAAAGGCACTGGCCACCTCCTTCTAATTGTGTCTTTATTTGGCCTGCCACATTTGGTCAACCCTGTCAAGAGAAGAGAAGCAGTAGAATATAACAATTAACAGCATAGGCTCCAGAACAAGATGGCCTAGCCTGGGCCACATAACAGCTTTGTGAGTCTCAGTTTGCCCCATCTATATAATGGGCATCAGGATAGTAGCCAACTCATTGGCTATTTTGAGGGTTACTTGAGTTAATTTATGTAAAGTATTCAGAATAGCATCTGAGGATAAATAAATGTTAAATAAATTCAGCCCCTGCCCTCTAGGATCTCCCCACCTCCTACCTTCCCCAGTTTCTGCTCCATCTCATTGTGCTCGCTAGACAGGTAAAAAAAACTCTGCTCTTGGTTCCTGCCCTGATCCCCTCTATCACTGTCCCTTAGTCCCTTGAGGCCAAACCCCAGCCTTGGTGCTCAGTTACCCTCTGGGGATGCTGAAGAGCCTGCATGAGAATGGGTCTTCCTCCACCTGCAGCTCTATGGGGGCCTCCTTCTCCCCAGAGTGGGACAGCTGCTCTGCCTCTTTAAGCCCTAACTAGGTCATTGCCCAACTGAACACCCCCTCACATTCCCCTCACACTAAACAATCTGATCTGATCACTGGTGATGAGGTCAATTTCACATGGCTTTGTTCCTGCAGTGAGCTTGTCACGACCAATCATTTCCGAACGAGGAGCCCATAATCCCGCACTGGCTCACTCACCCCCAGAGGCCATGGCCCCTTTCTTGCTCACCAATGTGAGGTTCCCAAGGGCCGGCTCAGCACGAGTTTCCTCATGGCCTCTGTGTGCCCTCCTGCTTTCCCTGGATTGAGTGGGAGGGGGCCTGTGTTGGGGTCAATGATGGGGCTGCCAAGAAGAGGCAGAATGGGAGCCAGGTAACCTGGGGAGAAGCCAGTCTCTAGGGTGGGAGGTGGGTGGCCAACACAAGAGAGCAGCAGTAGCTTGCATTCCTGGGCCCTGGGCCCACCCAGCTTCAAGAATGAGTCCTTCCCCTGGAGTGACCCAGGATGGAACCTGTGTTCTGGGGACAGGGAGCACAGGTCAGGGGCTTATGGGAGGTTCTGAATATCCCCCCAGCCCCCTAGCTCAGCTACTCTATTCAGAATAGCAGAGGCTAGTGGGGTGCACAGGGGCTCATATACCAGGCACATTCTGGCTGCAGTATAGTCACAACTAGAGGCAAAGGACACTTTAAAGGATGAAGTCTTTAAAGACTTCATTTCTGGTCCTGCCATTAACTAGCTGTGTGCTCTTGGCCAAGTCCTTGTCTTTGAGCCTCAGTTTCTCCAGGTTTACCGTAAGAGTGCTGCCCTAGAGCAAAGCAATGCTTCCTTTCAGTCTGGAGCATTCTTGAGTCTTTGTGGGAAGAGGCTTGGGATGTGCATGGTGGGGGTAGATATTTTGCTCCCTCTGTCTTCGCAGAGGGGCTTGCAAGACCCCCCACAGAGTAGGTGTCAGTTATGTTTGTTTTTGGTGGGGATAAAAAACATCATGCCAGAGGAAATGAACTTTTCTTCTTGTTTCTGTATCCTTCTTGCAAGACAGGACTCATCCCATCTGCCTGAGCCCTGAGGAATGGACAACAAGAGCAAGAAAGGGAGAGAAGGAAGGGAGGGGGGGAAGGGAGAGAGAGAGAGAGAGAAAGAGTGCGAGAGCTTGCATGTGCACATGCCTGGGCCCTGCCTAGGGGTACTGGCTTCTGTGTGGGCGACTGGGTGAGAAACGGAGCACCAGGACAGCTGTGGACAGCTTGCCGGGCATCTGGGCCCCAAGTGGATCCTACAGCTAAGAAGGAAGAGGGAGAGAAATGTGCCAGGCTCTGGGCAGGGGACTCTCGCTATCTCATCCTGTTGTCTCATTTAGTCCTCACATTGCATAGAGGCAATGGGCCATTGCTGCATTTTACAGACAAAAACACAAAGACTGCGGGAATAGCTGGTCTCAAAAGTGAGGTGGGTAGAGCAGGACTCTAGGTCATGTTTAGAACATAGCAGTGCCAGGAAACTCCTCTTCAGAGAGCTGATGTCTTGGAAAGCTGTACTCAAAGGCCTGGCCTAGCATGGGCCCCAGAAACAATGTCAGAAAAGTATATAAGCTTTGGAATCACACAGATCTGGTTCCTAGTCCCAGTCTGCCATTTCTTTGTTGTGTTACTTTGGGCAAGCCACTTGCCTCTCTAAATTTCCTCCCCGATGGAGGTAAATGAGCTTAACCCCACAGGGCAGTCAGGAGAATTTAGTGAGATGATGAGCGCACATATGATAGATGCCAAGTAAGTGTTCTTTCATATTCTAATCTATGAGCGAGTCCTGCCATCTTTATCTCTAAATAAATCCAAGATCCAACCACTTCTCCACACTTCTGCTGTTGCCATCTCTGTCCAGATCACTTGTACCTTTTGCCTGGATCAACAGGCTCCTTGAGCTCTCTGCTTCTAGGCTTGCCCCCTTCCAACTGTTATCCACACAAAAGCCAAGTGATCTGTTACATCCTAAGTCAGTCATGTTACTCCCCTGCTCAGGGCTTTCCATGGCACTCAGAGGTCCCCAGGGACTGCCAGCTCTAAGGCTCTGGGGGAACTGGACTTGTGCATTTTAACAGACAAAAGATCTTCCCATGGTGGGAAGGGCCAGCACCTGAGTATCAACATGTGTC
Organism: Cephalopachus bancanus; assembly: GCA_027257055.1. Taxonomy (NCBI): domain Eukaryota; kingdom Metazoa; phylum Chordata; class Mammalia; order Primates; family Tarsiidae; genus Cephalopachus; species Cephalopachus bancanus. The sequence continues at coordinate 41,968 of JAPVLO010002019.1, forward strand.
TTGGCACTTGAGCCAGGAAGAGGGGACAGGCATGAAGCTTGTCGAAAGCAGATTAGCTTAGTGAGAGACAAATTATCACTGTTCAGGCCTAATCACAGCCTAATAAACGAGAAAGCAGCATCGGCACTTGGTGGTGGGGAGGGTAGGCCAGATGAACCAGGAGCCAAAGTCCTTACTGACCATCATCTTTACCCACTGTGGACCAAAGGGAAACGGGACTCTTGGTTCCAAATGTCTTGAGTGCCTACCATGGGCCAGGCTGGGAGCTTTATATCTACAGAATGCTTGTGACAGCACTATCAGCTAGGTGTTGATCTCCCCATTGTCCACAAGGGGAAACCAAAGTGCAGGAGAGCAAGACACCTGCCTGAGATAGCTCAGCAAGTCAGTGGGTTAGTAAGGCTCCAGTTCAGGCCCAGGTTTCCCTGCCCAGTGCTCTTCCTCTTCCCCCATGCATAGGGCTCCCTTGCCTCAGTCCCTGGCATGGGAGTCCTCATATTTCTCAACATCCTTCAAGACACCAGTTTGTCTAGCCCCGTGTTTGTACAGAGAGGGACAAGTGCTTGCTAGGGAACACAGAGCCGGCTGAGGAGAAGAGGTCCTGAGGTCCTCTACCCAGCCTGCAGCAGCTGGGGGGAGACAGTAGGTTGTAGAGTGGAGAGGGAAGGTAAGCTTGCCCACCTGAAACATTTCAGTTACGTCCTCATAAAGTCTGAATATCTGACTATAAAGCAAGACTTGCTCACACACGCTTTTGGCAGCCTCGGTGCAAGCAGACAGCAGAGAGCTCAGAAGATCTAATTACTTATGTAATCTCTGTCGAATTTGTTCTATCGGGAAATATCTTTTGGGAGTGTTTATCACATCCCATGTTATAAATAGCCAAGCTCGAGTCTCCTCCATGCCTTCCCGAGGCTGCCTGTGAGCTGGGCTGGCAGGGGTCAGGAGGGAGGAACAGTGGAGGAAAAGCAGGCCCTCTGGGGAGGAGGGGGCACCTGGACCGGCAGCGCAGCTCTTGAAGGCAAGCAGGGAGGGCACCGGCCTTCAGTCTGCACAGAAGCAGAGCCGCCTACTGTTTGCTCACCCCCACCACATCCAAAGAAGGGAGATCCTGGCATTCCCACCCCACCTTGCATCCCTTCATTTAAAAGAAGCAGCCCTATTCTTGTCTGTGAACATCCTGCTGAAAGAAGAAATGAGGCAACAAGGGGAAGCTGGAAAATAAGAACATGTCCTTGAAGATGACACCAATATTAGAATCCCCATTTTACCAACTGGGAGATGGAGGCTCTGGGAGGCAGCAGGTATTGGTATGTGATGGTGCTGGAACATGTCTGTCTGACCCCACGTCTTGGCTTTTTGCAGCCTGGCAAAGGGCCACCCCACCAGTGATACAGGGTGCTACTTGCTCATCCTCCCATGGGAGGAAGGTAAAATGTCAACCTGGTAGGATGTGGCTTTTTCACACACACACTGCCCCTTCCCTTCTGCAGTCTCAGTGATCTCTGGTCACACCAGGCCTGATCTGCCTGATCTCCATAGCCCAGGGAGCCCTATCTCTTCCCGCTGCCAAGGCTTCTCCTTCACCACTCTGGAGAATCCAGCTCCAGGTCTGCCTCTTCCAGGAAGACTTGCCTGAAGATTTGTGGCCAACAGTCTCCCACTTTCTTTGGTCTTGGGCTGGGCCCTTCACCTGCCTGCTTATCTCCCTTGTCACTTGTCTCAGTTTCCTATGGCTCCTATACAAACTACCACAAATTTAGTGGCCTACGCCAACAGAAATTTATTTTTCTCACTGATCTGGAGGTCTGAAGTCCAAACAAACTCAGTATCACTGAGCCAAAATCAAGGTGTCAGCAGGGCTGTGCTCCTTCCAGAGGCTCTAGGGAACACTCCAGTCCTTACCTCTTTCATCTGCTGATGGCTGCTACCATTCCTTGGCTTATGACTGCTTCACTCCAATCCCTGCCTTCCAGGTACTCACCCTTCACTTTCTCTATGTCAAATCTCCCTCATCTCCTTATAAGGATAACTGCCTCTTATGTGATTAGGACCCACCCAAAGAATCCAGGATAATCGCCTCATCTAACAACCCTTGATTTAATTACATCTGCTAAGATCCTTTTCCCAAATCAGGTAACATTTACAGGTTCCAGGGATTAGGACCTGATATGTTTGGGGCGGGGGAGGGTATCATTTAGCCTACTATATTGCCTCAAGATCCTCCCTGGTCTTCCTCTCTATGAAACTGGAAGCTCCCAGAGGGCAGAAACTGATGTCTCTGAGTGTTCTCTGCAGCATCCCCCCATTTCACTCAGCCTCCAACAAGCTTCAGGAAAGGTTGGCTGGTTGAGTGATTGGCATCTTACCTCTGCTCCCATGAGTCAACCATCAACTCCTGGACATACTTGGTGTTTCCTTCAGACTCCTAGGGTCACAAGACAGCGTAGGGAAGCTGACTTCTGACCTCCAGGCATCTGACAAAGTGTCAGGATGAATTTGCAGAGACAAGTGCCTCGTGGTGCGTGTACAGACGTGACCACTCACTGATCAGATTTGGAGCCTGGGCCCAACTGTGAGTGGAAGGAGCAAATCTCATTGGCTTTCAGTCTGTTTTCAAAAACATTCCTGACAGTCTAGGAGGAGGAACTGGAGCTTACAAAGTAAATATGACAGGGAGAAATGTTAGGTCTTGAATCCTAAAACCCAGTCCCCAAATGTAGGCTGCTAAGGGGGAAACAGGTGAGAGGGCAAGAAGCACAGCCAAGGAGGCACCTGTGATGTGAGTAGACTGACCAAATAAGTCTATGGAGCCTGATGCTGCATCTATAGGGAGTATAAAAGTGAAGTTTCTAAAACACTGAAGTGACACACTGTCCTGGAATATGGTGTCAGCTCTGGACCCCATGTATTAGGGGTGCCACAGACACTAGAGCACGACCAGGGAGGCAAAAGCAGACTAGGGAGGAAGAGGGATCCCTGGGCTCATGAGAAACAGGTGAAGGAGCTAGAGATGTTTGGCTTGGAGAAGACTCAGGGTTTACGGTTATGGTGAAACTTCAAACCTCCAAGGAGAACAGAGGAAGAAGACAGCCTAGGTGGCCCCACAGAGCACTGTGACCCATGGATGGAAGCCACAAGGAGACAGTTCAGCCCAATTTAGGAAAGAAACTTTCTTAGAGTGAGGGCTATCCTGAGATGATCTGTCTCTTGAGAGGGAGCGCACTCCTGGCCTTGGGAAGTAGGAAAGCAAAGCCTGGCCAACGCTTTGGCTGAAATATAGTCGAAGGGACTTGAGCATCGGAATGAGGATTTGACCAGAGCAGGCCAGCCCCCTGAAAACCTGGGGCAGCCTTCTGTTCTCAGAGCCTTTCATCTCTTTTCAATGCCACATCTGGGATACCCTTCCTTTTCCTTATTCTCTCTGCCGGTTATCCACCATCTCCCACAGAATCTCTCCCTCCTCCGAAGACCTAAAGCACTGACCCTATTGTATTGGAGCAAATTATTTAGCCTTTGCCTCTCCCATGAGATGGAAGTTTTCCAGAGCAGAAAGACCTTTGTCAACTATAGATTCACTCTTTAACTTTCCCCACACACTGCCTGGTGCCGGGCAACAGTAGCCACCAGAGAAGAAGTGCTAAGGAATGGTGGGCAGGAAAGGGGTTCAGTCATCAGCCAAGAGCCTTTGGAAACTGAAGATCCCACATACTCAAAGACAGTGAAAGTGCATCCTAGATGGAGGTGAGGAGAGCAAAGGCGACCTCTCAAAGTTCCTTCAGGCCTCAGAAGACTCTCGTGAATGGCAACCCAGATACCTGGTTTCCCTTTTCCTCTTTGTGCCTTTCTGAGAGTTTCCTCAGCCCAAGCTTCAGTTCCCAAGGGACTCTCCCTTCCCTTGGCCCCTCTGGTTCACTCCAAGGCCCCTCCAGATGGGCCCCATCCTCCTTTAAACTCCCAGCTGGGCCCACCAGCTGGACCTTCTCAGGGAATGAGGCCCCAGGAAGGTCCAGAGCCCACCCAGCAGGCTAGAGGGAGAACAGCTGCCTGTGAGGTGAGAGGACTGTGGAGTGAGGCTCCCCTCCAGGAATCTGGGTTAGAAACAGATGAGCTAAGATTAGCGATGGAGGTAGGGGTGGCTTTTTTGGCCACCAAATCAATGTGCCATGCCCAGAGATCCCAGACCTAAAGTGATCATCCACAGCTCCAGTGACTGGCTCCTTGCCTATGTAAATGCTACATCCATGTGATGGCTATTGCCCCACGGGAGAGCCCTGAAGCCTGGGGATCTGTTTCAAGTTCTGCCTCCCTGATTCTCTGTATGATCTTTGGCAAGTCCTGCGCCTCCCTCACCCTGATCCTCACTCAGGCAGCTCTTCAAAAATGTTAGCAAGGCCTGTTTACAGAGTGAATGATATTGGACTAAGCAGAATCCTGGGCCCAACCTCACCATCTGTGCTTACATGGAGATATTATTGATTTGCCTACGTGCTCACTGACTCCTCTCTGGACTGGAAGCTCCCTGGGATCTCTGTCTCCTCATCACTACACTCCTAGAGCCCAGTCCAGTGCCTTGCACAGAGTAGGTGTTCAAATAATCTTTGCTAAATGAGGAATGAAAGCTACAGATAGCCACTCCAGCCACTGTGTCACATCCCCACAGTTTGGTCTACAATTCTAGGGGAGTCTCTGACTCCAGAAACCCATCTCTCAGGCACCCTATAGTTTCATGGTCCCAAGTTAGGAGACCCAAGAAAGACCTAAGAAGGTGGCACATGTTCATTGTATTACGTACCATGTAAAAAGTTGCTGCAAGCCTAGTCAGGAACGGGAATGAGGGTATTCAGAGAGCTGGAATGTGTGAGGATGTTTCCAGGCTTGACTGGGACAGAGCAGCCCTGAGCCATGGAGCTTCTAGAAGCACCAGGCTCTCTGAATCTAGGCTGTGGGCTTTCCTGATGGTAAGAAGGTAGTGAGAACACAGGGTCTCCTTGATGGTGTGCTGCTCTGTTCCAAGTACATAAACAGCCCCTCTGGTTCAGACCTCAGCCTCTTGGACTTTGGGCCAGTATCAATCAGTGGCCCTGGATCTGGCAAACTTGGAGGATTTCTGAGCCTGCAGGGATGAGGAATAGCTCTTGGGTCATGGGGCCTCACCAAGGTGCCACCCTTTGGGAATCCAGCCTTGGGCAGCCAGTGAGCATTCCTCTACCCTATGCCTGCCCTCACACCCACTCTGATAGCTCTCTCAGTCCTCACTGGCTTCAACAGGGATCCAGGTTCCTGTGCTTCCTGCTTCCCAGGCCTATGGTAGGCAGGCAAGTGCTCTGGGCATGCAGAAGAGCTGTGCCCAGGAAGTGTTTTTTGCTATCACTTTGAGTGCTGTCTTGCAGGCTTCTCTCAGTGGGACAGACATCCTATGGGGGATGCCAAGCCACAGGGAGGCTCTTTGCCAGAATTTTAAAAAATCGGGATTAGAAGTCAGCCTGGCCTGAGTTGTAACCCTGCCTCTGTCACTTCTGAGCTATGTGACCCTAGAAAAGCCACTTGATTTCTCTGAGCCTCAGTTTTCTCATCTGTAAAATAGGGCTAACAATACATAATCTTTAAGGCTGTGATAAACATTCAGGGAGATAATGCATATGGAGCACTTAGCATGGGGCCTGACAGTTACTGGGTTTTCAATACACAGTAGCTGTCATCAGTAGTTAGTATTGGCAAGGGCCACTAGAAAGTGTGGTCCCTGGACCAGCAGTGTCAGCTCTACTCAGGAGCTCGTTAGAAATGCAGGGTTTTCAGCTCCACCCCAGACCTACTGAATCTAAACCTGAATTTTAATAAGATACCCAGGTGAGTCCTAGGCATGATAAATTTGGGGAATAGCTGGGCTAGTGCCCAGCCTTCAGGCCGACCATCATGCATGAGGAATATCCACTCCTGGAAGCTAAACAGGAAATAGCTTTTACATCCTTAACTTAAACTAGTGGTAGTGATGGATGGAGTAGCAGAGGTGGTAGCAATAGTAACAATGGTGATAAAGAAGTACTGAGCACTTATTATGTACCAAGTGCATCATAGCAACCCTGTGAAGTCAGAACTATAATCACAGATATTTTACAATAGAAAGTCAGGACACAGAAAGGCTAATTCAAAGTTGGTGTTAGTAAGTGATGGAACCACAGGGCAAACCCAGGCCACTTGCCTTCAGAGTTCACATGCTGAGGCATGCCATGTTTAGTGAGCCATACAGTCAATTTCATGCCATAGCCACCCACTACATGGCTTCTCCACGTCCGCCTGGTCCAGACCTGGGAGATGCAGAGATGAAGACACAGACTCTGCCCTCAAGGAATCCCCAGTCCAGTGCCAGAGATAGACACATGAATAAATGATGAAAATGGGCAGCCTGTGACTCCTGCTGCACCTGCACGCGTGAACAAAATGCTGTGGGGGCACAAAGGAGGGAAGCCATGAGTCTGCTTGTGGGCATCCAGGAGAGGCAGCTTCCCAGCAGACCATGTTGTCACCAGTTATGGCTTCCTTTGTAAATCTTCAGGCTCTTACGACTGATTTAAGTGCCTTCCAGATCAGAGAGTAAGTCTAGGATTCTAGGGAGAAGAATTTTGACGAGGTGGGAGGAGGTAGTAGTAGTCAGGAGAACAGTTTCTCTAAGTCTGCAGAGAAAAGAAGTAGATGTTATGGATGGAAAGTTAAGGCCTAATCCAGGAACAAGGAGTTTGTTGCCATTTTTATCGGGCCAGACCGTGTCTACCTGGCCAACTGTTGTACCCCGGGCACCTAAGCCATTGCCTGTTCCAGAGCTTCAGTTCCACAATGATTTGTTAAATGAATGTTGAGTAAGTAATCACAGGAAAGGGGCCCAGAGTGACCAGATCCCAACCCCTCTTATGTCCTGTTCAGCCCTTTGTCCAGAATGTAATCCAGTCAGTCTTCTCTTTCCTTCCAGGCCTCTGCTCTTGCCATTGAGCTCAAGGTAATTCTGCTTCTCTCCTTTAGGGCAATGGGTTTCTGCTATCAGGAATGGAAGCCATGTATTCTTGTGTTCCCACCTCATCAATCTCCCTGCCTGGTCTGGGGGCTCCCAAGAGCCAGGGAAAGAGAGAGGTAATGAGTAGAGGTAGAAGAAAGGTCTGTCATGCACAATGATTGGTCTTCAAGGCCTCTGGAGCCAAATTGGAAGTGAAGGGAGGGCCAGAGGTAGCAACACCAAGGACAAGACTGCTCATAGGCAGGGACTGGTAGGGGAGTGAGGGGCAGGGGCAGGGGATCAGGCTGGCAGGGAGCTGCAGCTGGAATGTTGAGGACACATGTTTCCCATTAGGCGCCCCTCCTCCCCCACCCACTCTCTCCTTCTGGAAAGGGAAGGGAGAAGAAAGATGATGTGATGCCTAGGTGAGTCCTATTGTGTGAGAATGTGTTGGCAGGAACTCCCCAGGTATCCCACTCTGCAGTTGGTGGCACCAAGCCCAAGCCCTTCCTCTAGATCAAAGCCTCAACCTGCTTGCCCAGCTATTCTGTCTCCTTGAGGCTGGGTCAACACCCTCAAGGTCTCACAATGTACCCTCAACCCACCGGCTTTGAGTCAAACATACCTAGGCTTGACTCTCTCCTTCAGTACTTACTAGACTATGTAACCTTTAGTAACTTACTTTTCCAGACCTGGGTTCCTGCAAGTGTAAATTGGAGAAAATTATCCCTGCCTGTCTCCCTCCCCATGCAGAATACAGGGAGGGAATAGAGACCCCACCGAGAGTGCTCTGTATTTCTGTCTGTGGCAGTGGCAGGGGCAGTGGCAGGGGTAATGAGCCCCTTGCCTCCTTCTTTCCCTCTATACATCTTGGCCCAGTCTGGTGCAGAGGGCACTCAAGACCTTTCTGTGGCAGCTAAAATTTCGGACCCTCTCTGCAACAGAAGTGGCTTTGGCCTCTCAAAACTATCCCTACTCCAGCCATTGCAAAAGTCATCTCAGCAGTCTTTTCACAGCACAAACACAGCCACACATGCATTGTCTCCATCCACACCTTCTATACTCTGTTCCCCATTTCCACCCATTATGCCCTTGAGCAGACTCTCCAGATCAGGGTCTCCACTAAGTGTTTGCTTATACCATCTCACCAACTCTTTGCCACACCCATAGGAGGATTTACCATTATCCCCTTGATTTTATGGATGAAAAGACAGAAGGGTATGCCTTGTTTAGAGAAAGAATGCCTTACTCCACATCCCCAAGCTCAGCAGTGGCTGGGCCCACATCACAGCCCCTATCAGTCAGACCTCAAAGCCCAGACTGCTCATGCTGCTCTGCACTGTCCTTTCTCAGACTTGAGGAAGAGACAGAGAAACATCATTAACATTGAAGGCACCTGAAGAGAGTCATATGATGGAATACTACACTGCAACGAAAAAGAATAGACTACAGCACATGTGATAACACAGATGATTCTCCCAGATGCCATGTTGAGGGAGAGAAATCCAACACAGATAAGAATATACTATGGCATGTTCCATTTATATTCTGTGTATGTGAATTCAAAAACAGGCAGAACCAATCTATGGACATAGAAGTCAAAATAGTAGTTTCCCTTGGGGCAGGAGACAGATTGGGAAGAGGGGCACATGAGAGCCTTCTGGGGTGCTAGAAATGTATCTCGACCTAGGCAGTGGTTACACAGGCTGATACATATGTAAAAATTCATAGAGTTGTACACTTAAGATTAGTGTACTTTACTGTATATAAATTATGCCTCAATAGAAAAAGTATTTTTTTTAAGAAAGTAAGATGTATTAAGAAGACAGAAAAGCTCCCGCAATGGGAGGGGACCCAAAAGAGGGCTTTAAAACGTATTTTTAAAAACCCAAACTGCCAAGAGCTTCCACTAGATCTTTGTGTGTCTGGTTCCTTGTCTTCAGGCCATCCTCTAAATGTCACCTCTTCTGAGAGGCCTTCCCAGATCCCCCTACCACCTAGTCTAATTTAGTAACACCCCCACCTCTGTTCCTCAGTTGCTCTCTATTCTATTACTTTGTTTTCCTTTATTTTTGGTCTTATCAGTGTGCTGGAGGTGGCTCTTGTTGGCTCTTTCCAACTCAGTGTTCAGTGACTTCATGTTGGTAGCTTGAGATTGGCCCTGATGGGACTATTTACAGCACAGGAATCGGCAGGTTCTGCAGATCCTCTCCTCCAGAGCTTATTGCTGAGTGTTCACCAGCACACCCTGTGCATGCCACTACCCAAAATTATCTTACATATTTGCTGTGTACTTATTGGCTATATGTCTCCCCTGCAGGAAGCTCCATGAGGGCTAGATCTGTGGCTGACTGTTTTTACCACTATATCCCTGGTGCTTAGAACAGTGCTTGGTATATAGTGGGTGCTCAATACATGCTGGTTGCATGAATAAAGGTCTACGGTAACACTGTGGAAGCAAAAAAGAGGGAACCGTTAACTTTGTAGAATAGGGAACTGGGGCCTAATCTGGAGCTTCAACAATAAGGAAGAATTTGCCAGGTAGACAAGGGAGAAAAGATTTCCTAGGCAGAGGGAACAAAATGGAGGCATGAAAGAGGATGGGAGGTCTTGGGGAAAACCCAGCAGCCGGAGTAACTGTATCGTAGGGTGTGTGGAAAAGCCTTGGGAGTGGTACAGAAAGGTAGGCTGCAGTCACATTGTAAAGGGCCTTAGCTCCTTGAATGGAGGGCTGGATTTTCCCCTATAGGTGATAGGGAGCCAGTGAAATGTTTTAATTAAACAATTTGATCAAGTCTTTGCTGGCAAGGTGCCTCTGACAGCAGCGTGAAGGGTGGACTGAGGAGGGGATAGCTAGAGGTCTGGTAACCTCTCCACAGTATGCCTAGAATAGAAGATCAGTATTTTTTTCTTTTCAAAATCTCTTTTTTATTTTAAAAATGTGGGGTACAATTCAGGATTAGGTATACAGGTGGTCAGAGTCCAGGTAAAGTTTGGGCAAAGGCTGGTCTTTTGAAACCTCAGTCCTTTTCGCTGATTTTCCTGCCTGTTTCCTCCCCTCAGTCCTCAGTAAAGATGGAAAACAGCTGGCCCTTCCCTCAAAGCCCAATGGCCCTCCAGGCCCTAGGCCTTAGTTTCCATTGGCCACACTTCTCCATCTGGCTTAGCTCTGGGGGGCAGCCCATGTGGCCCTGCCAAGATTCTGTGAGAGCTCAGTGTGGTCACAGAGACTGTCTGTGCCTTTCCAATGTTTTGACTTAGCCACCCCATGCCCTATTCTGGGCCCCATCCTGCCGGGCCCCATCCTGCCGAGCCCCATAGCAGCAGCCATTGCCACAGTCACTGCTAGAAGAAGAAGGTTAAGGAGCCTTTGTTGTCTGTGGTGTTTCTATGCAGAACTGGCCACAGGCAGCTCTGAGGTTGGGCTGTGGTCTGGTGTGGGGATCATGCTTGGCAGTTAAGGCAGGTTACCCCAGCCCAGGCTCATGCTCTGGGCAGGGAGTGCTAAATTAGAGCCTCCAGCCTTCTAATTTAGAGGACCAAAATAAACCCAGGAACATTCCTGCTGGGGGCCCAGCACCCCAGCCTCCAAGCAGCAGCTAGGCTCTGTCCTCAAGCCCTGAGTTACAGAAGTTAGGGAGCAGGGCAGCCAAGGATGGCTAAAGCCTGGGCCACAGAGCATACAGGACACATGCAAGGGGCTGGGTTTGGGCATTTTCCTGTGTTTCTATATTCGGTCGACTTTATTTTGGCCTGATTCAACTCATCACACATTTAATGTCAGGCACTTGACTAGCTTAGCCCTGGGACGACAACAGCAAGTAAGACTAAAATTCATCCATCCAGGAGATGCCTTGTAGACCATTTGGGACAAACTTCTCATGTTATACGTGAAAAACTGAGGCCTAGAGAAGAAAAGGGCCTAACCCAGGGTAACACAGAAAGTCAGGGGTAGAGCCAGGACTAGAATCTAGGGCTGTAGTGCAGAACTAACTCCACCCCAGGCAGGCCCAAGGGGATAGCTGATGGAAATTTAGATGCAGGAACAGGGGGAGGTCTCCCAAAGCTAGGACTTTGGAGGTAGCCCTGGAGACAGGGCAACTTAGGCATGGGAAACAGGTCACACAAAGTAGCAGATGTGGAGAATTTTTTTTTTTTTTTGAGTTGGAGTCTCACTCTGCCGCCCAGATTGGAGTGCAGTGGCCACTCCCAGCCACCGCAGCCTCGACCTGCTGGGCTCCAGTGATCCTTCCGCCTCAGCCTTCCAAGTAGCTGGAACTACAGGTGCGCACTACCACACCTGGCTAATTTTTTTATTTATTGTAGAGATGAGGTCTCGTCAAGTTGCTCAGGTGGGTCTCGAACCCGCGGGCTTAGTCAATCCACTCACCTCAGCCTCCCAAAGCACGGGATTACAGGTTGTGCCACTGAGCCCGGCTGATGTGGAGAATTTTACAAGCCAGAACTAGGAACTTGATGTGGCCTGAGCTACATGGGTACATGGGTGCCTCTCCCTAGCACTAGTTCCAATAGTCAGCTTCCCCAAGAGTACTGGCTAGCTCTCTTTCTCAGGAGGAAGGAAAAGGAATTGATGACAAGCATTACCATCACCATCACCATCACCATCACCACCACCACCACCACCACCACCATCACCATCATTACTAACATTTATTGAGAGCTTACTACATGCCAGACTTTGTGCTAAGGTTCATCTGTGTTGTCTCATTGGATCCTTGTGACCACCCTATGAGGCAGGGTCTACCATGAGCCACCTTTTAAGGATGAGAAGGCTGAAGCACATAGAGGGTAAGTGACTTGATAGAGGTGACACAGGGAATTTTAACTTAGGGAGTCTGGTTCTGGGGTCTGTGCACTTAACCACTATACTATAATAATGTTAATAGGACTATAATAACAAGTTCGTGTTTATTGAGTCCTTACTATGGCCAACTACTGTTCAAGGCATTTCATAGGGGTTAGCTTGTTTGATCTTTCCAATGACTTTGTGGGGTAGGTATTATTATTGGCTCCTCCAATTTACAGATGAACTGAGGCACAGGGAGGCAAAGTTAAAAGCTAGTATTGCTTCCGTAAGACTGCCAAGTGGACATATGAGAAAGGATTTCCCAGATAGAGGGAACAAAATGGAGGTATGGAAAGAGTATAGGAATGTCTGGGGAAGCCCAGCAGCCAGAATGTATCATAGGGTGTATGGAGTGGGGAGACACATAGGGTGGTCCTGGGGGTTGCCCCCTGCCCACCAAGAGGATGCTTTGCAATGGACCCAGTGATAGGGAATAAGGGGCTCCCCTACATGATCTAGGCTTTGGAGCTGGGCTGGGAAACCTAATACATCCTAAGAACCCTCCTGTCTCAGTGGGCCAGGTGAGGCCAGGGCAGGAAGAAGCGGGGGAGCAAAATGCACATGACTTGAGCCACATCCCCCAAAGGAAAGCAGGGCCAGAGAGTTTCTCTGTAGGGTCTCTCTCCTCAGCACCAGGAGTTTGGCACTCCTGGGGAGTCTGATAATTCTCAGAGACCCAGAGAATGCCAGAGTCACAAGAGAGGCCCTTGGTGTAACAATCTGGTTCCACTCTCTCATGGCAACAGTGTCAAGAGTTGAGGCTCAGAACTGTGGAGGGACTCATCCGGTGTCATATGTATAAGAAGTGGTAGAGCTGTGGTTCAACTCCCAGTCTCCCAAAGTCCTTTCTACTATTCCTCTCTGCCACCTTTTGAGTAGGCCCTTGGAGTCAGAAGAGAGCTGGGTATGAATGATGATGGGCTTCTCACCCAGGACCATGGAGGCCAGAAGGAAGTGCCATAGTATTTTTTAAATTCCAGAAGAAAAGAACTGTCAACCCAGAGTTCAATATCCAGTAAAAAATACCATTCAGGAATGAAGCAGAAGTAGAGACATTCTCAGGTGAAGGAAAACTAAGAGAAAGTGTTGCCAGCAGATTGCTCTAAAAGAAAAGCTAAAGAAAGTTCTTCAGACAAAAGGACAATGAGGGAAACTTGGGACAGGGGTAGATTTGCTCTTTTTTGCTATACCGGCCCTCCACACCCTCCCCCATCTCCAGCCCTATCCTATTACAGTCCCTCCCAGCCTGGATGCCCTATGCCCTTTGCCTCCTGGCTGGGTCAGAGATCTACGAGTCCTGGGCCTGGGGCCATAAGCAAGGCAGAAAACCAAGGAGAATATGCATGGGATGTGGAATCCTGGATTACAGATTAGTGCCTAACACCACCATGGACTTGCTGTGCAACTTTAGGCAGGTTTCTTGTCCTCTTTGAGCCTCCATCTGGCCACTGGGGATAATTACCAGGCTTTTTGTGTGGCTGAGACAAGAGGAGGGGTGGGAAGCAAGTTAGTGGTGTGTGAAAGGGCCCTCCAGATGTGAGGGATGGTTATTATCATTCCTCTGCTGGCCCCCCTACTCTCCAGCCAGCCAAGCATCTGCAGTGGGTGCTGGGGGTAGACCACTTAGCAACTCAGCTTCCCTTTTCTTCCTCCCTGGGGTCTTTGCAGTTTTGGGTTCCAGGATTTTGATGGAAGGGATAAAAGCTGCCTCTTCCATTAGTGGCCTGGGCTGCCTCACCCATGCCTGCCTCTTTCTCTGGAATCTTTCCGGCACCAACAGCTTCTTCTTCACACATGCTGTTGAAAGAGAAGGAAGTGGGCCAAAAGTGGGGTGGCTTTTCTATTGGGTGTATGTGTGAGGGTACCAGCTGATCCATGAGTCCCCTGTGTTCAGGCAGGGGATGGCTTCTCCTGCAGGAGTTCAGGTCCTGAAGGCCAAGCTTGAGGACAGGGTGAGGAGGGGAGCAGGTAGCAATAGCTGCCGTGGTTAGGCTACAAAATAAGGACAAGTATGCAGCTAGGCCTGTACACAGGGCAATGACTGTCAGAGGAGCCCAGAGATCTGGCTTCTAGACCCATCGACTCACTTGCCAATCGTTGGCATCCTCCTTTCCTTCCTCAAGCTTCAATTTCCCAGCTGTACTTTGTGTACATATGTGTGTGTGTTCATCTGTGTGTAAGAGGAGGGCTTGACTACTAATCTCTGAGGTCTCTTCAAGCTCTGACACACTGTGGTTCTAATCGAGTGAAGGCCTGAGGCTGCAGACAGGAGTATGTGTGGGGAGGTGCTCCTGAAAGCTATCTGGGGGAGTTGGTATAGTGTGGTCTTCACTGGACTACTTTGTTGCTGACCAAGGACCTGGAAGTTTCAACTCTGCTCATTATCATCTACATAACCTTGAGCAAATCACATAATGTCTCTAGAGTCCCTGTGCCAGTTTTGCCCCTACCTTGGTAAGAAGTTGCCACTTCAGTGGCCTTGTGGAGGACAGGAGGTCCCTGCTGCATTTTACAGGAGGGTTAGCAGCACAGCTATGAGAGGGACTGGCACCAGCAGGTCTCTGTGTGCTTCCCACGTGCAGCTTGGCCAGACCCCTGCACAGCTGGCTCCTTGGCAGGCTGGCATCAGGTCTCTCAGCCCCCAGGGCTTTGAGTAGACCGGCTCCCCTCTGACTGATTCCCCTGGGGCAATCACAGGGCTGGACTACACTGTTCCTTCAGCAAGAGTCCCCACCCCCTTGGTAGATAGCTTTGGCATCCTGCTTTCACCGTTTACCCTGAGGTCACACCACATACTAGCTCACAGGGCTTTGAATTAGGCTGGTGCCTGGCACAAGGTGATCAGAACCAGTGAGGGAGATGGCTATGTTGGCCCCTCCAGCTGCAACCCTAAAGGACATATGTGGAGAGGAAAAAGAAGTTAGTGGGAGACAATGAGTTCAGAAAGCCCAGGGGTGGTTGGGTTGCTTGGAGAAACTGAAGGGCTTGGTCAATCAGAAAACAATATCACTCAAGTCTAGGCCACAGTAGCTGGACAAGGGGCAGGGAAAGAGGGAGGAAAGTCTCTGTAAGGGGAGAAGGCCAGAAGCTCGAAGAGTTCCCTTTTCTAGCCTCCTGACAACCAATAAGGCACTCCTCACATAAAGAAGCATTTAAGAAATGATTCCCAATTTCAGCATCAACTGGCAGGGGGTGGAGGAGGAGGAGCAGTGACAGAGGTCGTGTACCAGGCTGACTGCCCCTTGGTTCTGTGACCTACTCCCCTGCCTCACTGGGTGCCTGCCTTTTATTGAGGTTGGTTCTCTACCTTCCACAACAAGACTGTAAGCCATCCTAAGGTTTTCCAGTAAATTCTTTTTTTGGTTTAACTTAGCTGGGGTCAACCAAAACTCCTGCTGGATTTGGGCCCTGCTCGCTAAAGTGAAAAACCAGCATGTCCCTCCTAGCTCTGGAACAGATGCAATGCACAATGAGAAGCTGGGCCGGTTCAGAATCTAGGTCCCTTGGGTAGTGCATTAGAGCACCCTATTTCGAAGTCCTTGAGCTAAGGAATGCAGTAAGTGCTCCATGAATGGGTGAGTGAATAAATGAATGAATGAATAGCCTCACTCCCAGCTATACCACCTACCCTGTCCTTGGTGCCAGACTACATTTATTCCCTGCCTACCTGGCCTCAGAGAGAAGGGAAAGTCACCAGAGTCATGGGATGGCAGAGCTGGCCTGGCCCATACTCTGCTGAGTCCAAGTGCCCTCCTGGCCCAGTTTGGAAGGCCAAGACTCAGAGACGTAAAAGGACCGGCCAAAGTTGTCAGGACTCAGCTCTCCTGCCTCCATCGTAACACATATCAGGAATTTTTGTTAAGTTTGTGTTCCTGAGGTCTCACTCCACAGCAAATCCCTTCCCAGAATGCATTAAGACTTCAAAGCATGGCAGGATGGCATCTGGGCTCTCCCCACTCCCCTTCAGCCCCGCCACTCCTGGGGCCAGAGGGTGGGAGTGCCTTTGATCAGTCAGGAGTGTTGACTGTCCTTCACTGGGCCTGACAGCAGAGATGAGCCAGAGGCTGGCCCATGCCCTCTGGACTCTGGGAGAGCACACAACGTCACAAGAGAGAAAGTCCAGCCTCCAGCCTGGGGCCTCCTGCATCTGGGGCACGCCACCCAAAGTCTGCACAGCTGGCCAGCAGGGAGGGCCGCAGCTGGGGGATGTTTGTGCTAATCCTCAGCAAAGGAAGCAGCCTGATAGCTAGGCTGATGTCTCCAGGGTGGGCCACCACTCAGCGCTGGGGGCTTTGCTTCCCAGCCGCTCTCCAGTCCCACATTCCTCCCCTCAAGTTCCTGCCTTCTGCAGCATCCGCCCCCAGATTTTCCCACTAGTTTTCATCACTTCCTCAGATAGGCTCCTGAGTGTGGGAGAAAGGGCCCCAGACTGAGAGTCTGGAGGTCTGGGCTCAGCCACTGTCTTATTGCATGCTCTGAACCACCCTTAGCCTCCCTGGACCTCAGTCTGCCCAGCTACAGTGCAAGGAGACATGTCGATGGAACTGTCCTAGCATTGCTACTCCACTAGTCTCTGAATCGGGGAATGTGATTTGTGACCGATTATGACCCATTCCCATTTACAAGGGGGCTTATTCTCTGTCCTGTTGGACTCAGTGGGATTGTCTCAGTCCTCCAGCCCCCATGGTGACGCTCCTGAACTTAGTGTTAAAGGAACAGGGAAGTGAGGCCCAAGGGTAATCTTTGATCAGGCTGTGTGAGAAGAACAGCGGAAGTACAGACTGTATGTTCAAACCCAGAGATCCCTCCCGCCCCAGTCCTTAGACCCATGGTCTGAAAGACAAAGCCAAGAAGCCTGATGACTGATAAATCCAGGAACAAGGTGTCTAGGTCTCCAAGAACAGGTTTTCTGTGTCCAGGGCTCACACCTTGCTCCCAATGCCCAGCTGCTCAGAGTGCCCTTTTCTAGAACAAAGGCCATGCCATGAGAGCCTCCCCAGCCAACAAAGGATGGAGGCTTGGGCTTGGGCTCCCAAGCCGGTCTATACTACTTCTGGAGTCCCCGCTGCCTAGTGGAGCCAGAAACATCCCACCTTCACTTCTGTAATATGATGACGCAGACTGCACTTGTTAAGACTAGGGAAACCTCTACCATCAGGTCCCACACTGAGGCTGCCCTCCAGCACAGAGGTTCCCTGCCTAGGCTTCTCTTCCTCAGGGATTCCTGAGGACCATTTATTTCATGCTTGCTGGAAGGAACGCAAAAAGGGAGAAACACTCTAGGAGATGGACGATGGTTGAAGGGTCCTTGGCATCATGCTTTGGACCATGTGAATGTGGTGTGCCACTGGGGAGAGGTGATGTTCTCTCACATGGTCTCTTCTCTGTGAGCCAAGGCCTTTGCCTACCATCTTATTCTGCCCTCATGACAAATGAGAGGAGAGGTATTCATGGCTACATTTTAAAAGTAAGGACACTGGCTGGGCTCAGTGGCTCAACCTGTAATCCCAGTTCTTTGGGAGGCTGAGGATTTTCCAGACCAGCCCGGGTAACTTGGTGAGACCTCGTCTCTACAATAAATAAATAAAATTAGCCAGGTACGGTAGTGTGCACCTATAGTTCTGGCTACTTGGAAGCCTGAGGCAGAAGGATTGCCGGAGCCCAGCAGGTAGATGCTGGGGTAGCCATAAATGTGCCACTGCACTCCCACCCTGGAAGACAGAGTGAGACTCCACCTCAAAAAAATAAATAAAAGTTAAAAAATAAAAGTAAGAAAACTGAGACACACAGCAGTCCCAGATATCCCATGGCTCAGATACAGGGTCAGTTTTCTCTCCAAATCCCACGGTCTCTGAGACCCCCATATTACACTGCCCTCAAACAGCAACAAGCACTTTGAACTAGATAGATCAGGCAGGCTTCACAGAGGAGGTAGCATTCAGGATGAGGCAAAGGCATAGATGTTTAAGATAGGTGGATAAGAAGGAGGAGACTAAGCCAAGGGTGTGGAGTGTGAAGCATGGATGGAATATACTAAAGAAAGGAGGTCAAGGTATGAAAAGATATGTTAGGAGGGCAGTAAGGAAGCCAGACAGGCTAGAGGAAACTGCTGGGAGAGTAAAGGATGATGTGCAACAGGTAGCTGGAGCTCTAATTGTTGGGCTTTTGTACATTAAGATAGGGAATTCAGCCTTGATCCTATAGTTTACACTTGACCTTCAGCCAACACCTCAGCTAGTTATGGAGACATAGCAGCCAGAGTCCTTGGAGGGTCCTTTATGGGTGTGGTTGTGGTGGTTCGCCATTAACCTTTGCTGTGCCCTGACCGGCACCACACAAGGAGGTATTTTAGAAGCACCATAGGATCCTGATCTTCTTCCTCCCTGTTGCTACTGCGAAGTGACCCTAACTTGCCCTTTAGTCAGACTTGGTTTATCCACAGAAGAGGCCACCTACCTAGCGCCTGAAGCCCCCTGATGGTGTTAGAGAAACTTGCCATCGTAGAGTCTTGGTGGACGTGAGGCATGCTCTACCAAGGAAGCCTGCAGGGCCTGAGACCAGTGCCCTTGAGGCCCTGAGTATCTTTTGACTCAGACCTGATACCTGTAGTCATTTGGGGCTCTGTGTGTCCCCAGCCTCACCTCTGCTCACTGGCACCCTATTCCCTCACATTTGTACCCACATCTCCATGTGTCACACACAGAGCAAAGGAAGATCCCCACTTAGCCACCACGGGCCTGAGGCTGGTTTCAGCATCCTGTCTGTGGAGCGGTTGCAATATAGCCCCCCTGTCCTTCTCTCCTAGGGTAAAGGGGGAAGATAGGCTCATGACTTTGAAGTGTTTTGGGTACCCTCAGGAATTCCCAAGGCAGACCCAAACCCTAACTGCCTCCCAGAGGCAGCGCAACTTCTGCCAGACGAGGAAGGGCCAATTCTTGCTTTTGCAGCCATCCAGCGGACTGCTGGCAGTGCCCCCAAGAGAGCAGGGGAGACCTATCTACAGGCTACAGGCCCAGGCAGCGGGCAGGCTGGAGACCCCAGCAGCAGCCCCCGCTCTCCAGTGATCTTGCCCTTCCAGCCCTCCCAGCGTGTGGCATCATGCAGAGCCAGACACCTGGGCTCACACCTGTGGTGGGGTCCAGGGACACATGTAGAGCTTCCCAGGCTCATGCTCATGTCAGGTAGGCCAGCCAGCTTGGCTCCACCAGAGGTCCTGCCAAGGCTGCTGAAGCAGCGTGCACCGGGCCAGAGCTTCAGGCTCCTTGGGATCCGTCTTCCTTCTTGGCGAGAGGGAACACAGTGGGACTAAAGGACAGCGAAACAAGTAACTAAGAGGGCGTGGGACACTTGCATCGGAAAGAGCAGTGAACATGGAGTCAGGACAGGGCGTTGTCCCAGCCAACTGGCTGAACAGGCTTGGCTACGTGACCCTTCGCCCTTACTGTCAGGAACAGACTATTTGAATCTCAGTTATCTGCCAGGAACACTGGCCTTTCTTTCATCTTAACAACGCCCCTCCAAGGGAGGCTTTATCGTCTCCACTCTACAGATGTGGAAACTGAGACCCGGAGAGAGGAAGTGGCTTGCTTAAGGTCAGGCAGCAGGAAGGTAGCAGAGCTGGTATTTAAATCCAAGTCTAACTGCGTCCAGAGCCTGTGTGTCCTCACGGTACCCAGCTGCCTCTGCTGAGAAATGAGAGGATGAGGAGGAACCCACCATCTCTTAACTAGTGAGTGGCTGAGCCCAAGTGGCAAACCCAGCACTTGTCCCACAGAGTGCCCTGGAGTGCCTATACCCAGACATCTAGGAGTTGTCCACAAGTGCAGTATACCGTGGCCCCGTGGAGGGGGCCAAATTCCTAAACCCATGGATCAGAGAAGGCTGGAAAACCTCCCTTCTGCACCTCAGTGAAAGGGGGAGCACCTCATCTTTCTCTTCAGCTTCATGTGAACTCTTCCTACAGGGGAAAGCTTAGGTGGTCATCTTACCTCTCTGAGCCTTGGCCGCCTCCTCTGCAAAATGAAGATAACATGGCCCTACCCTATAGGGACGTCACGGGGATTAAATAAAATGACTCATGGGAAGGAGCTGGGAATCCAGAACAAGGAACGGGAAAGAAGTGGTCTAAGAATGCCTCACCCGTGTATACCAAGTTGGGGTGTACAAGAGCACAGTCTCGTTTATTTCTAGGGCCTCCCTTGTTCTGTTCAACAAGCCAGGTGCTGGTGATGGTGTACTGGTGGTGATGGCGATGGCGATGGCTGGGTGGTACATGTGAAATGAAACATGCATCACATCAAAACATGGCTGGACCCTTTGATCTTGCAACTTTGCATTCGAAATTAGACGAGTACATTAAGAAGGTTTATTGCCTTCTTGTTTGTATTAGCCTCAAATGGAAAATGTCCTACAAATTCAAATATAAGTTCTGGTTACGGTACATAGAGTACACACAGTTAGAATTAAGGTATACGTCAGTTAAGATGGCAACAGAGCCCCTGTGGACCAAACATGGAGTGATGGTTGATAAATACACTGGAAAAAGAGAAAAACCTAAAGACAAGGTCAGGCCCCAAAAATGAGATACACAGCATGTACAGAGATGCAAAGCAGAGAGCAGAGCTGTAGCCTGCCAGGCCCTGGGTCAAGGGGAGGCGGGGAGCGGGGAGGGGTGGCCAGGACTCAGCTCCTATGAGTACTACAAGTGCTCCTTTGTGGGATGGCAGGCCGAAGCAAGTGGGGAACAGGGAAAGGACTCTCCTGGTAAGAGCTGGAAAAGACAGCTGCCAGCTGCTGCTGGGAGTTCTGACTACAAGGCAGCCTGGGCCACGAGGAGCTGGGAGGAGCCAGACCGGACCTCATGACCAGGAAGTGGATGGAGCCCCAAGGTTCCACGCTGGAGCAGGAGGAGGTTTCACCTCTCCCCAAGGGCAGAAGCCCTGAGTGTCATTATAAAACCTGATTCTGGATTGCGGGGGTCTGGCAGGGCCAGTGGAGGCTGCCACAAAACCACGAGACAGGGAGGGGTACGCACTGAGGGAGAGAGACAGACAATAAAGACACAAACACAAACAAAACAACACCAGCTCTCCCTCTCCAAACCAAAATTCCAGAACACATAAGGAAATCTAATGCTCAGGGAGAGCCTACAAAATCTACAATCAGCACGTAAATTTACTCCAGATGAAGTTTTGGAGAACAGGATGACAGATTTTGAAAACAAGCATGTCTAGGATGCTCACAGAAATAAAGGGATGATATTCCTTAACAGGACAAAATATGATTGCACAAAACACAAGAAGAGAAATGTGAAAAGAAGATCAAGTAGAAATCTTAGACATTAAAAAAATGGTTATTGAACATTTAAAAAGAAAAAAACAGCAGACCTCAGTGAATGGGACAGCTCTAGCCTGGACACAGTCATGGAAAAAATTAGTGAACCGGAGGCTAGTACTGAGGGATTCACACTGGCATAGAAACAACACTTTGAAAGAGCATGAAAGTAGGCATGAAGGCTGACATTGAAGGGCTCCAAGCTAAGTCTAACAGAAGTGCCAGATAGATGAGGATGTGGGGAGGCAATCACTGACAGATAATAGCTGAGAATTTTCCAGAATGGAAAGGTGTGAGTTCTCAGAGAAAGGGCACTCTAAGGTCTGAGCAAAATTAACAAAAGTAAATCTATACCTAGACAAGGTGTGGAAAATGAGCAGACCATCAAACGTAAAGGGAAAAAAACCTCAGAGTCTGTAGAGACCCATTCTGTACAGAGGAACAATCCAGCATGAGGCAGAGCTGTGCCTGGGGGATGGCTACTGTGACGTGATGACAGGGAAAGGTCATGTGGGAGCTTCCCTGGTAAGCCACCTCCAAAGATGGTCAAAGACGTGGTTTCCCTGGCTTGGAGCAGCGCCACCTCAGTGTTCCTGCTGGCCTCCTGCTCACCCTCCAGTCCTCATTGTGACCATGCTCAACTCCCCCTCCCCTGAGTTAGAACAACCACTTTCCTGTCTTCATTGCAGTGAGAGGGCTAGGGGCAGGCTCCTCACAACACTGTGGCCTCGAGAAGAGCCTCTCAGTGGACCACCAAGTCGAACTTTGGAAGAGGTGATCGGGGGAACTGGTCATCCCCAGTCCTGATATCATGGGCGGGGGTGGGGGGTGGGGTGAAGAGTGCCGACTTTGGATAGGAAGGGAGCTTTCCACACGCTTGGGGGCCACATGCATCCAGCTGGACATCCCTGCCTTGTGACTTCCAGACCACACGCCTTTGGCTGGCAAAGGATTATTGCCAAGTCCCGGGTTTCTCATTTATGAAACCGGGACAGTAAATCTATGCAACAGAAGAATCATGCAGAAAAAAGGCAGCCTCGAAATGAATGGAAATGTGCTGTGTGTGCTGCAATGTGGTGAATGGTTATGGTCACCTCTCCTAGTTCCCAGCTGGCCTGGAATCCAGCTCCTTGCACTCAGTGATTTCAGCTAGGCCTCACAACACCCCTCTGAGATGAGTGACACTATCACCAGGTTACAGAGGAGAACACTGAGGCTCAGAGAGGTCGAAGCTCTTCCTCTCTGAGGTCGTAAGTGCAGGAATCAGGACTTAGGCCCGGACCTGTCTCACTCCAGGTGGTTTCTTCCTTGCCCCGAACTTGAGAGTGGGTGGAGGGAGGGTCTGCTGTATTGGAGCTTCCACTTCCCAGGGAGACTGAAGAGGCAGGGCCCAGCTCCCAGGCTGAGGTTTGGGGACAGCTGTAGAGCAAAGGAGCTTGGGACGTTGGCGTGGGGAAGGGTAGACAGCAAAGGGGAGGGGACTTCTGACTTTGCTCCAGCCGGGGACCACACCAAGCAACTGGCCTGCCTTGCCAATCCCTGAAAGTGTCAGAATTTAAACCCAGCTCCACCACTTCCCAGGTGATGACCCAGGGCAAGTCATTTAGCCTGTGCCTCGGTTTCCTCATCTTTCAACGAGAGAAAACAGCCATTCCTACCTCCCCTAGTTGTGGGCAGGATGAAACGAGGAGGCATATGGAAAGCACTCAGAACAGCTCTCACACACGGTAGTCACTCTGCACTCTTGCCGTCAGCATCCCAGTCCTGAACTCCGACCTCGGCCCTGGCTCCTGACCCCCTTGCTCCTTGTTCTGCCAAGGCCTTTCCTTGCCTCCCACTCTCAAGGAGGTGCAAGTCCAGATGCCCTGGCAGTTTGGAAAGATGGCAGTGTCCGTGGCTGGGCCTGCCTTTGATAAGTGAGAGTGGAATATTTATCCGTTTGTGTGTTCTTGCTCTTATCCCAGTGTTTACTGATCACCTGCTAAGTGCCAGGCACTGGTGGTAGAGCAGCAGACCAGATAGACAAGACTGCATTCATGCTCACATTCCAGGGAGACGAAGCCCACCTCCTTCTGCAGAGGTGCCAAATCAGGACCAGCCCCAAGTCAGCTTCCATGTTAGACGATGCTTTCGACTCCCTCTGAGTTGCTTGGCCCTTAAGACCACAGCAGAGAACCCAAGAGATCATCTCCTGTGCCCTCGGCCTCCACACAACTGTTCCAGCCCAGACTGCTGAAACCTGCCCCCGTCCATGAAAACATGGGCCCTGGAGTCCTAAGACCTAGGATTACCGCCTGACCCTGCTGTTCATTAGTTGGTGACCTTGGGCAAGTTCTGTAACCACTCTGAGCCTCTATTTTCTCATCTCTGAAATGGGAATATGAATAGTACCAGCCTCATGGGGTCACTGTGAGGACAGAATGAGCTGAAACATGTAACATGCTTAAAACAGTGCCTGGCATATGGCATGTGCTCAACACAGACAAAATGGTGCAATTAGTATGATTATCACTACTGTTGTTATTATTGTCTGACCCAGCGTGTCACAGGTCTTTGGTTCTGTGCCTAGCCTCAGTTTCAGATGATATGCATATTCCTGTCCCTGCAGCCAGGCCAAAATCCCCCTCATAGGGCAACCTCCCAGGAAGCCTTGCCACCGTGGCCGTGGGGGAGCCAGGCTGGAGGCTGAGGCTCCATCTCTGTGTCCTCAAGGTATAATGTCGAGAGCTCCAGCCCACTCCCTCACTTCCTACAGGCTTTGCTCCAATGTCCCCTTATTAAGGAAGCCTTCCCTGACTGTACCATCTAAAATCACAAACCTCCGCACCTCCAGTGTCCCTCCAGTGCTTTCTTCTCTATAACATGTATCTTTTGTGCTACATATTTTACTTGTGTAGTCTTTTCCAAAATCGCGGTCAGCCCTTCCCCTCTAAAATGTAAGCAGGAAGAAGTGACAACTAACTCTGTAGGGCTGAGCAAGCCCAAGGCAACTGGCCAAGAGATAAGCCAGAGGCCACGGCTTGCTAGTTAACAACCACAGGGCAGTGTCTGCCTTGACCCGAGCCTCAGTTTTGCCATCAGAACCACGAGGTGGGTGGGACTGGGGCTCCAAGGGCCTCCGCAGCTCTGACTTGGAACAGATTGTACTTTTGTGTCAGTTCTCATGGCAGACTGGGCAGGACCCTGGCCTTGGTTCAGACCAGCCTGCCATAGGAGGTCATGCCACAGGCAGTTTGTCAGGGCTTCAGGCAGAATTCCTCTGCCCCCTCAACTTGGCCTTCCTCCACCCCTGAGACTTGTCGCGAAGGCCCTGGGCTTGGGAGCAGCGTGGCCTGGTCCCCCTCTCCAGGGGGCAGGAATATTCAACCTCAGCCCCCTGTCCTGGCAGGTGGGGCCTCAGCCTCGTGCTTCTGGCAACATCGCCACAGGCTGTGGCCAGCTCTTTGCTCCCCTTGAAGGCTTCTTGGCCAGACGTGATGCTAGCACACGTTCCCTTGAGCTGCCTGCTCTCTCAAAGGCTGCCTCGTGGTTTGCAGATGGGATGAAATAACCCCGTAGGACAATTTGCTGATTCAGAGACTGTGGGCTTCTGAGTGCAGATCCTACCTGGACTTCTGCCTTTCCTTCTGGGTCTGAGTATGAGAGATCTGCTAGTGCCCAGCAAAGGAAAAGGAAGGACATAGCACCCAGGCTCTAACTCGGGCCCACTGCTGTGCCAAGAAAAAGGCTACAGGCCGGGCTTGGTGGCTCAGCCTGTAGTCCCAGCACTTTGGGAGGCCGAGGCGAATGGATTGCCTCAGCCCGTGGGTTCGAGATGCACCTGGGCAACTTGGCGAGACCTCATCTCTACAATAAACCAAAAATTAGGCGGGTGTGGTAGTACATGTCTGTAGTTCCAGCTACTTGGAAGGCTGAGGCGGAAGGATTGCCAGAGCCCAGCAGGTCAAGGCTGCGGTGGCCGGGAGCGTGCCACTGCACTCCAGTCTGGGCGACAGAGTGAGACTTCAACTCACAAAAAAAAAAAAAAAAAAGAAAGAAAGAAAGAAAGAAAGAAAAGAAAAGAAAAGAAAAAGGCTACGTCTGGAGAATGCTGCTTCCTCCACCCTAGCATGGGGTCCCTTCATTCACACACTTCACAGTATGTACTGAGTGACTACTCCATGCCAAGCACTGCTTCAGGGGCTGGGGAGACTATAGGAGCACACACAGACAATCTCTGCCCTCTGGCTCTGCATGCATTCTAGGGGCAGATGCTGACATCGAATACGGAGGGGACTCAAAGTGTGCACATACATACGTGGTGATGGAAGCTACAAGCATAGATGAGATGGCTCAAGAGAGGATGTAGAGAGTGAGAAGCAAAGGGGCTTGGTATAGAACCCGAGGAACCCCAACATCTCAGGGGTAGACAGAGGAAGAGGAGGCAGAGAGGAAGCAGTCGGGGGTAGAGGGCCCTTGGGGCATCAAGCCAAGACAAGAGAGGATTTTCCGGAGGAAGAAATGATCAACCATCAACTGAGTCACATCACGGAAGGGGAGGCCTGGGCAGAGGCCGTAGTGTTACCTGTTAGAGAGCAGTGTTGTTGAGCAGTGTGTGGGGAAGGCGACCCCTCATGGGCTCTGGAGCAAAGAGCGGACAGCGAATGCAGGTA
Source organism: Cephalopachus bancanus (assembly GCA_027257055.1). NCBI lineage: Eukaryota > Metazoa > Chordata > Mammalia > Primates > Tarsiidae > Cephalopachus > Cephalopachus bancanus. Next base: position 67,808 of record JAPVLO010002019.1, read on the forward strand.
GAGGAAAGCAACTTTTGTTGAGCGCCTACTATGTGTCAGGCCCTCTGCTGGGGCCCCTGTATGCCTCATTCTCTCACTCATTAGGTTAACAATTTTCCTAGATGCAGGGTATTCCTGGTAAGCAGAGACAGGTAAGCCCCTGCCCTCATGGATCTCACAGTCTACATGGGGAACAGGAGCCAGGCACGAGTCAAAGGATCCCCCAAATGAATGCAAAATGACAACTGGGACTAGGGTCATGAGGGACAGGCATATGTGTTAATGAGACTCTTTCACTTGAGGCTTTGACCTAGCAGGGAGGTCAGGGAAGGCGCCCTGAGGAGTGAACAAGGAAGCTGAGATCTGTGGGACATACAGAAAGGAGCTTGGCGAGCAGAGTAGGGTGGGGCGTTTTATGCAGAAGGAACAGCACATGGGAAGAGCTAACAGGGAATGGGGGGGGAGGGAAGATGTGGAGGGAGGGCAGGGGAGCAGGGAGAGGAGGGCAAGGCCGGGCAGGACTCCACGAGGCTTCACAGGCCAAAGGGAGGAGTTTCGCCTTTACTCTAAAAGCATGGGAAAGCCACGGCAGGGCTTAAGCTGGGGAGTGACACGGTCAAAGTTGTGTTTTGAAAACACCAACTCTGGCCACTGAGTGCAGAAAGGGCAAGAGAAGACTGGGGCAGAACATTTAGGAAGCTATTTGGCCGAGTCCAGGAAAAGACGGTGGTACCTTGTACTAGAGCGGAGAAAAAGGAGACTGAAACAAGGGGATGGCTTGGAAAGCTGTTTAGGGGTTGTTTATAACAGCAAGGGATTGCCTGTAACTGGTGCTTGTAAATAAATGAATGGTAAAAATAAATGTCGGTAGGTTCAGCCGGTTGCATGCTACGTGTAGAAACAGAGTGAGGGCGGTTCCTAAGTACTGAAAAGAAAGATCGACAAGGTACACGACAGTGTGCGCCGTGCTGTACGAGGGGGAACCCTCCAAAAAATGGAATTTGTTTAGAAAAAACTGTGTACTTATTCTTACATGTTTAAACTTTAGCCACCTTCAAAGTACTCTCTGTTTGATGCAATACACCCATCGAGGTGCTTTTTGCACTGCTCGAAACAGTTTTTGAACTCGTCAATTGTGATGCCTTTTAGTGTTTCTGCCATTTTTTCTTTCACCTCTTCCATATCGGCAAAGCGTTTCCCTTGGAGGACTTTTTCCATCTGGAGGGGGGAAAAAAGTCGCTCTGGGTGACATTGCGTGAATAGGGTGGGTGGGGCACGGGAGTCATGCCGGTTTGGGCGCCAAACGGCTGAACACTCAGTGTGGTGTGGGCAGGTACGCTGTCATGGAGGAAGAACCAGTCACCTGTTGGCCACAGCTCGGGATGTTTCCCTAGAATGTAGCCTCTCACAACAACGCTAGCTGGGGAATCTCACTCTGTCGCCCAGGCTGCAGTGCAGTGGCACAGTCACGGCCACTCCAGCGTCGACCTGCTGGGCTCCGGCGATCCTTCTGCCTCAGCCTTCCAAGTAGCGGGAACTACAGATGCGCGCTACCACGCCCAGCTAATTGTTTTTTATTTGTTGTAGAGACAGGTCCTCACCGAGTGGCCCGGGCTGGCCTCGAACCCGCGGGCTCAGGCAGTCCATTCGCCTCGGCCTCGCAAAGTGCTGGGATTACAGGCTGAGCCACCGACCCCGGCCAAGGGAAGTCTTTACTACGAGGGGCCGGACCTCCAAAAGGTAATTACGGGTTTGGGGGGGGGTTCCCTCTCGTATTTTGTGGAAGAAAGGGAGAAGTAAGTATATAGGTGGTGTTTGTTTTCCCACAAGGATGCACTGGAAGGACACTTACCCCCCAAATGATACAAATGGATTGCTGTGGGAGTGTTGAAGCTGATGGCACTGGGTGAGACTCCTTACTACATCCTGTCTTATTGTGATTTTCAAATGTATTACCTATTTAGAAAGAAGTCATTAGGAAGTAAAATGAGCAGGATTGGCCGTGGGACCGGTCATGTGGGAGATGGTGAGAATGACTCCTAGGGTTGTGGCTTTTCTAGCTAGATTTAAGGGGTCCCTTTGCTATGATAAGGGGCAGGAGAAGACAGAAGGTTTGGGGAGGAAGATCATGAGATCAGGTGAGGACACACGAAGTGTGAAATGCCTTCGAAGGGTAAGATGACACTTTGAAGAAGTTTGGCTGTGTAGGAGAGGAGCTGCAGAAGGAAGCAGGATTCTGGAAAGTGGCTGGTTTGCTGGTTTCAGTGAGAGAGACCTGAGCACTTGAAAAGCAACAGGCAAAGATCCAGTTGGAATGGAACGGAGAACCTGGTTGTCTTTGAGCCATGCCATCATTCCTAATCTCATTTGAGGCTTAAGGAAAATGAGGCTCAGGAAGACCCATGATCACCCAGCTGGTAAGCAGCAGAACCCAAATCAGAAACAGCAGCTCCTGACTCCTAGACCAATGGAGCCAGGCAGAGGTGCCGGCAGAGAGCCATTTGGGAGACGGGATTAATAAAGCCACCGGGCCTAGAGGCTCAGAAGACATTTGGGTATCCTGAATAATCCCTCTAGAGCAGGAGTCCTCACACCCCCCCACCACCACCACCCCGGGCCCACACAGCGGGAGGTGAGTGGTGGGCAGGCCAGCAAAGCTTCATCTGTATTTACAGCCACTCCGCATCACTTGCATTATCACCTGAGCTCCGCCTGCTGTCAGATCAGCGGTGGCATTAGATTCTCCTAAGAATGCGGACCCTACTGTGAACTGCACATGCGAGGGATCTAGGTTGCACACTCCTTATGAGAGTCCATGGCCTGATGATCTGAGGTTGAGCTGGGGCGGTGAAGCTAGCACTGGGGAGAGGCCGCAAATACAGATTAGCCCTAGCCGTGAGGTTTGACTGCACATCCTCACCCCCTGGTCCGTGGAAAAATTGTCTGCCATGAAACCAGCCGGTTCCTGATGCCCAAAAGGTTGGAGGCCGCTGCTCTAGAGCGCTTCTCTCAACTGGGGGTGAGTTTATCCCCCATGGGACATTTGGCAATGTCTGGAGACATTTTCGATGTCACAACTTAGAGTAGGGGTATGCTCCTGGCACCTGGATGGGTAGAGGCCAGGGATGCTGCTAAACATCCCCATCACCCCCCAGCAAAGCACAGGACAGCCCTGGCAACAAGTCAAGAGTGGTCAGGTTGAGAAACGCTGCTCTAGAAGCTCCAGGGGTCAGACAGCTTGTCAGTATCACCACCCGCTCTACAAACAAACGCAAGTATCTTCATTGCCTTTACTACCTGGTCACTTCTGCGATGGCTCACATTGTAAAACATAAAAACAATGCAGATGTGTTTAAAGCATTAAGTGAAAGTTATGTCTCCGCCCTCGATCAGAACTCCCAGAGCTAATCATTATTGCTGTAACTTTTAGCCAACAGGTGGAAACCCACAAGCAGAAAATAATTTGTTTTCCCCCTCCAGTTCCTTCCTAAACACTGTCTGTGACCTACTCGGCCCCTGCTTCTTGGATGAAACCTTCTGAAGAGGCGAAGTTTTTCAGACCGTTGCAGATTAAAGGGAAAAAAAAAAAATCCTCCGATTACCCTCAGGAATTAACGTGTCCAGTCTAGTGGAACAGACAACTACCTCAAACTTCACTAAAAGTAAAGCTTTTCTCCCTCTCCTGCACTGAGACCTGTCAGGCCCCAGAGGTCAGGGGTGTGGTCGGTGTCTTCTCTCTTCTCTGTCCCTACTGGTTGCAGAGTAAGCTGCTGTGTGCAGGCACCGTAATTTACTTAGTTCCCTGATGATACCTGTTGAGGTTATTTCCAGCTTTTTATATTCTTATAAACCGCGTTGTGTCACCCTTGTATCTACGCCTATCTGTACGCACTCGTTAAATTATTTCCTTAGGATAAATTTCTGGAAATCAATGCGCTGGGATATGCATATTTCAAACCGCGAAACGTATTTCCAGATTGCTCTTCAGAGAAACGGTATCAGGTTTTGTTCTCACCAGCAGAGTCTGAGAGGGCCCGCCGAGGGTTGTCTTTCTCTCGCACGCTCTCTGGACACAGTGCCTGGCACACGCTAGTGGGGCTAGGCTGGTGTTAACTCTTGAATGAATGGGTGTTGAGAGAGTTAGCTGGGCTTTCTGAAGCCCGTGAGGAAAGCACAAACTCTTTCTCCCAAACTTGCTCCTCCCTCTTGACCCCATTCACATTCATCTCTTATTCCTCACTCTCCCTCCCCCCTTGCATGTCCATGGGTTTCTAGGTCCCGCACCGCTCTTGTATTCACTGTCTCCTCTCTGTTCATGACCGACGCTAGCACTCAGGCCTCACCATCTCTCGCCTAGAAGAGGCCCTTGCTGGTCTCTCCAACTCCAGTTTTGCTATGTCTGATCAACTCTTGCCACCTGCAGGATGAAGGCTCTAGAATGCCAGTGTGTTCACCCCACGACCCCTACACCCTCCAGAGGCTGGCTCCGGATGACCCACTCCACAGGGTACCCTGTGGTCTGTCTTCCCCCTGCTCCTGTCTCATCAGTGCTCTGCCTTCCTGTTCTTACACTCCAGTCACACAATGCTGCCCAGCTGCTGTGAGCACAGCAGGTTCCAGCTCTGCCCATTCAGTTCTCTCTGGCTGGAATGCCTTCCTCCTTTCTTTTCCTGCCACCGAGCAGGGAGTGGACATTCGTTGGGTTGTGGCTCTCCAGCATTCATTCCTCCCCTTTCCTTAGACTCCTGCTTCATTTAAGCAAATTGTCTCTGCCAGATTAGGGGTAAGGTTGATGAAACGGGAAATCCATGTGCGCCTCCCCCCACGAAAGCCAAAGGGACGTTGCCTTCCTCTCCCCAGCCCAGTCTAGCCAGGAGGCAGGCATGGGACTAAGCGGGAAACTCTCTTTGGACTTTGAATCTGGAGCAAGCAGTAGAAGAATAGAGGAAACAGACTTCATCCATTTTATTGGCAGCTTCTTGATCACGCCATTCCTGCTACCTGTGCCTTCTCAACCCCTCCCCCAGAGCTGCCTTTGCTTACGTCTATTTCCACTCCTGGTTCTCTGGCTTCTCTCTCCCTTGCTTCTATAAGCCTCTTGTGGCCTATCCCTCCCACTCCACAAATTCCCTTCTCTTCTAAGTTAGTCCGAGATGGTTTCTATGACTTGCAACCAGCCTTTTCTGACACAAAGCCCAGCTCGAATATTCCTTCCTCTCGGGTTTTTGTTTTTGTTTTTGTTTTTGTTTCCTGTCCCTTCCATTAGGGTAGGGACTCATATTAGTCCCATCCGTGTGAGCTCTGGGCTCCCTAGCTCACGTCTGGTCCAAAGTCAAGCATTTAAGGCAACAACATTTGAGGACTAACTAAACTAAGGGTCTGGGAGCTCTGCCTGCTCCCCCTCTGGGGGTTTCAGTGACTTAGACAGACTCTGTCATGCCACAGAAGTGATGTCAGCACCTACCTCCCTTGTGAGTCTGCTTGGGAATAACATGGGATGATTTCTGTTTGGACCTCCTTCTGTCTGCGCCATGGATGATGGGGGAGGGAGCGGGGAGGAGGAAGGGAAAGGGACAGAAGGGGGCAGGAAGGCAGCTGTTGGAGCAGCTCAGGTGGAAGATGGTGGCGAGTGGGATTAATAAGATTGCAGTGGGAATGGAGAGGGGAAGGGGCCGACTGGTGAGATTGTGAACAGAGCGTTAGAATTAAATAGGAAACTCAATTGTCTCTGGTACTTCGCAAAGCCAAAGCTGGCCATTTGAGATGGCTTCAGTCAGGAGGAGGTGGTGAGGGAGTGTGAGCGTGTGTGTGCCT
>JAPVLO010002020.1:0-53143 GCA_027257055.1 Cephalopachus bancanus
GCAAAGGGGTTTTATTATAGACGGCAGTAAGTGTTTTAAAGAACATCTCTTCTAGCCGGACTCGGTGTCTCAGCCTGTAATCCCACGCCTTTGGGAGGCTGAGGTGAGTGGATTGCCTGAGCCTGCGGGTTCGAGACCCGCCTGGGCAGAGAGACCTCATCTCTACAATAAATCAAAAAATCAGCTGGGCGTGGGAGCACATGCCTGTAATTTCGGCTACTCGGAAGGCTGAGGAGAAAGGATCGCCAGAGCACAGCAGGTCGAGGCTGCGGTGGCCGGGAGTGGCCACTGCACTCCAGTCTGGGTGACCGAGTGAGACTCCAACTCAAAAAAAATCAGCTGGACGTGGTAGCACATGCCTGTAATTACGGCTACTTGGAAGGCTGAGGTGGAAGGATCACCGGAGCCCAGCAGGTCGAGGTTGCGGTGGCCGGGAGCAGCCACTGCACTCCAGTCTGGGTGACAGAGTGAGACTCTAACTCAAAAAAAAAATAAAAGAACATCCCTTCTATGCATAGGTGCTAAAGGGTTTTGTCAAGGATGATGTTTGTAAAAAGGTTTCTCTTCATCTAATAATGCAGTCATGTGCTTCTTGATTTCACATCTGTTCATGTATTGAATTATATTTTGAATTATGTTTTCACATCTGTTGATGTATCGAATTATGGTCTTGTGAATGTTGAACCACTCCTGCATAACGGGAATGAAGTCAACTTGGTCAAGGTGGGTTAATCTTGAGATGCGTTGTTGGATCCGATTTGCTAGAATCTTATTGAGAATTTTTGCATCTATGTTCATCAAGAAGATTGGCCTGTAATACTTTTTCCTTTTTTAGTCTATACCAGGTTTTAGTATCAGTGTGATACTAGCTTCATAAAATGATTGATGAAAGTTCTATCTTTCTTGATTGCCCGGAATACTTTCAATAAGATTGGAGTCAACTTTTCCTTGTATGTTTTGTAGAATTCAGCTGGAAAGCCATCTCTTCCAGGACTTTTATTTGTAGGTGGATGTCTTATGACAAAATTGATGACCTGGATTACTTTTGCTATGTTTAGGGTTTCAGTTTATTCTTGGTTCAACCTTGGAAGGGTTTGTGATGTCAGAAAGTCCCATGCTTCCCTTAGATTTCTTAGTTAATTTACTTTTTCTTTATTTTATAATAAATATGTTGGGTATTGAGATTGCAAATAATATAACCTCTATGACAAACAGTTTGTTGATTGTTAAAAGAACTAGAAATTGACCTTCTGTATGTCCCATCAATTCTTCTTCTGAAAATATACACAGAGGAACACAAGTCATGTACAAAAGATTCTGTTTTAATACAGGGTGTGCATAGTAAACTTTGAAAATCTTTTCAATTTATGCTGTCAGTTGTGACTTCATTTATTTGCGTTTTAATTGTATTGATTTAGATTTTCTGTCTCTCTCTCTCACTCTCTCATCTTTATGGCAATCTGGCGATGGGTCCATCAATCTTATTTATCTTCTCAAAGATGTAGTTTTGTTCTTATTATTTTCTATTATATTTTTTATACTATGCCCTGCAATTTTACGTTTGTCTTGGTGATCTGAATCCTTCTGGTGAAATTAGAATTTTGATGGTCTTGCCTTTCTTTAGGTGATGTGCAACTGCTTACCTCTGATCTTTCATTTTTCTTTGTGTGTGTGAAGAGCTATAAAATATATCATTAATACTGCTTTCATGTCATCCCAGAGATTCTGATAAACGATGTCTTTGTTTACATTTGTTTCCAGGAATCTTTTAATTTCTGTGTTGACACTTTGGGTGATAGTGTCTTCATAAATTGATTTTGGGAGAGGGAAATCCCTCCAAAATTAATTCATGACTCCAGTGTTATCATAAAAAACAAAGCCCGACAAAGACATTGCCGAAAAATAAAAGTATTGACCTATATCAATCATGAACATAATTACACAAATTCTCAATAAAATATTATTGAAACAAATTCAAAAATAATTATAATATTGAAAACTAAAGGACATGCGTAGGTGATATTTCCAAATTATGTCCCTCAGCTGTGTCAATTGCACTATCTTAATCTTTAACTTATATCCCATTTCAGTCACTGAACCCATATTCTTATGTGTCCTACGTTAGATTTGTCATTAACTGTATTAAATATCTTTATGTTATCTTTCTATCATCACTTATCTATTTTTATCTATCTATCATCATCTATCAACCAATCAGCTGTCTATGAAAGCATCCATTTTCATAGACATTTTCATAGTCATTGAGAAAACTCTGAAGACAAAACAAAATACATAGTGTTGCAAAAAAGTTTTTAAATGTGATCTTATTAAAAGTTATCGAATCAATTTCAATTAATTGATATAAAATTAATTTGACAAATAAAATTTAGTACAATTTATCAAATAATCACGATCAACATAATCTTGGAGATATAACCTAAATAAACTAAAATTAACTCTTTAATGCAATGTTTCATCGGTTTGAACAATTAAAGCAGTAATTTAACCACCAAAACTGTGGAAAGATAAAAAAGTTTTATCACTCCAAAAATTTTGAATTTCTTTTATTTATTTATATACTTAGATAAGAATTATCTTAAATGTATTCCAAATTTAGTATAGTATTACCTATGAGATAAAGTGTTAAGTTCTTATACGCACAAGGAGAAGTGAGATGTAAATCTACCTTTTAAGGGCATGTGGTCAAGAAAATATCTCATCAAAACATTTTAATTTCGCAATTCCCAGAAAACACTGACCCGCTTTATGACCGTTCACTCATTTATATATTTAGATTCCATATTAACAGGTGAAATCTTCAATAACATTGCTTCTTTCAAAAGATAATGCATGAGATGTGATAGTCATCCACATTTTTGTATGTTGGTTTCTGTTTCCATTATATTTCAAAAATTATTTCACAGTTTGTTCATTCCCTTAGATAGACAACATGGTTGCTTTCACCCTGCATTAATTATTAGTAAAACTCTCGTAAAAATCTAAATACAGAAATTTAGAGAGCATTAGATTTTGCTGTTTTTTTTTTTTTTCTTAATAGAGCAATATGCAGTCTATGAAATTTTACAAACTCTGTTTATTCCAGACTAGATTTCCTCTTGGACTCTAGGACCTGTGTTAACTTCCAGAATATTAAATATAAAAATCTGCTTGAGAAAAACATTTGTGAGATATCGGAAAAGGAGATTCCAGCCCTTGGTCCCTTACAGAAACCAGAAATTGACAAGTGTGCATGATTAGAAATACCTTCGTAAAAGTGGCAACAACTAGGGAGAGTTTCCATCACCCAGATGCAGCACAAAATTAATAAAAGATACATCGAAAAGGGTAGGGGGCGTTTTTGCATCTATGATCATCAGGAATATTTGCCTCTATTTTATTTTTAATTGTTGCTGTATCTTTGCCTGTCTTTGGTATCAAGTTAATACTAGCCTTGACAAAATGAGTTTGGGATTAATCTCAACTTTTCACTTCTTTTGCAGAGTTTGAGACTTGGACTTAGTTCTTCTTTAAATATATGTTAGAATTTATCAGTGAATTCTTCAGAGTCTGTTTTTAATTCAATAGTATACATTTTATTACTAAATTAATCTCCTCAATATTTATCTTCTTCTCAGAGTAAAGATGTTAATCCTTGAAGAAATAATCCTCACATATACATGTCTGATAGCAAGAACTGTCACAAAAGACTTTCTTTCACCCCTTGGGATTTTGTCCATGAATGAATATGGTGTGGTCAGCCAGGTGGGGCTAGGGCAATTTACCCTAATAGTACAACAATCCTCATCTTGAACAGTTTGCCAGATCTTCACCCTTGAATGTCCAAGATTAAATCTATAATGGCATTCTGTCGTCGGTTTTCTACACTCCTTCAAAGGAAATATGTATTTAGGTATATGAAATGATGGAGTACCTGAAGGGATTACTGCTGCTGCACCCAACTACTGGTAGTGCTGTTTAAGGACATGTGTGCCTACCTCTTCACTCCCTGCTTTAGTGGCCCTTTTCCATAATGTACATTTTAAGATGTCCATGTCATGGAATGCATCCCAGGTCTATCTCCTTTATCATGGCACATGCATGGCCTGGATAGGGTGAATAATAGTTGATGACCATCATCATCATCATAAAGAAAAAGCATCAGGAGTTGGATATGTATCACCAGCCTCTTCATACAGAGAGTCCTACTTCTGTTTCAAAGACAGGAAGGACAAGCCCCTTCTCATGGTAAATGAGGTTTACACAAGCTGTTATTCATTTTACCAGGAACATTATCCCTTCAGGGATAACCTGTTGTGTGTTGGGATCAGCTGCCACCATGTGCAAAATTTATACTCTGTGTCATGAGCCCAACATCCATCCAAACAAGCTCCTCGTTTCGTCAGCTCAAAGAGTCAAACAGATGCTTCCATGTTATTGACGGTCACAGTCCATTTACAAATATCCATGATCTGATGATGTCAATTGATTATATTAATCATATTTAAAAAGTCACAACCCTTCCACACTGTTCTCCTCGTTGTAATGGTCTATTGGATTCTCATCAAGCCCAAACCTTGAGCCAACTTCTATGAAACTGTTTTATGTCATGTTTCTTCCAGGAATGTAATATCTTTGGTGGTTAACAAGAATTCACAACCACATCTCAAAGAACAGAGTTCAGGGTCAATTGCAAAAGCCTTTTACTTTCTTTCTTTCTTTTTGACTGTTTCCATGTGTCTTTATTTATTTTTGTTTTTGTTTTTGTTTTTGTTTTTGTTTTTGTTTTGAGTTGGAGTCTCACTCTGTCGCCCAGACTGGAGTGCAGTGGCCGCTCCCGGCCACCGCAGCCTCGACCTGCTGGGCTCCGGCGATCCTCCTGCCTCAGCCTTCCAAGTAGCCGGAATTACAGGCATGCGCTACCAGACCCAGCTGATTTTTTGATTTATTGTAGAGATGAGGTCTTGCTGCCCAGGCGGGTCTCGAACCCGCGGGCTCAGGCAATTCGCTCACCTCAGCCTCCCAAAGGCACGGGATTACAGACTGAGCCACCGAGCCCGGCTTATTTATTTTTACTATTATAAAGATGTGGGGTACAACTCAGGGTTAAGTATACAAACATTGATTATACAGGTGCCCTTGTTGATGAGGTAAGTCTCTTCCTCCCATAGCAGATTTCCTCAATGGCCAATTTCATGCCCCCTCCCCTGACTGTTTCCCAGTACTGCCAATACCTATCTTGTAGTGTTATAATTGTTCAAGATCTGCTTATGAATAAGAACATTTGACACTGTTCTTTTTTTCTGTAATAGACCACAGAGTATGATTGACTCTAAATCCACATAAGTTGCTGCAAAGTCCATATGTTTTTCCTTTTTTATGGGTTTGTAATGCTCCATTATGTATATATAACATTTTTTTTAATCTAGTCAAGCTTCAATGGGCATCATGGTTGGATCCACGTTTTTGCTACTGTGAATAGATCTGCAGCAAACACGTGTGTGCAGGTATTTTTATGTAGAATGATTTGTGTTTCTCTAAGTATATTCTCAACAATGGAATTGCTGGGTCATATGGGAGATCAATTTCTAGTTCTTTCAGAAATGCCACCCTATCTTCCAACAAGGGTGTCAGTAGTTTGCATTACCACCAGCAGTGTAGAAGTGTTCCTTTTTCTCTGTATCCTTGCCAGCATTTGTTGTTTGTTTTATTAATGATGACCATTCTTACTGGGGTTAGGTGGTCTCTCTATGTAGCTTGATTTGCATTTCTCTGATGATGAGTGAGTCTGAGAACATTGTCATGTGTCTGCGAGCTGCCCATATATCTTATTTTGAGAAGTGTCTATTAATGTCTTTTGCCCACTTTTTAATGGGGCTGTTTGTTTTTTCCATTTTGTGTGTTTAAATTCCTTGTAGATCCTAGATAATAAGCCTTTGTCTGATTTACAGTTGACCAAAGTTTTTCTCATTATGTGGGTTGTCTCCCTGCTCTCTTGATAGTTTCTTTTGCTTTTCAGAAGTTCATTGCTTTCATGTGGTTCCACTTGTCTTATTTCCTAAGGTATGGGCATTTAGGTTTCTGATCAGGAATTGTTTGCTAGTTCCAATTTTCATAATTGTGTCTCCTGCGTTTTCTAAGATTCTTATAGTTTGAGGTTTTATGTTTAGGTCTTTGATCCATTTAGTGTTAATTTTTGTCATCTTTTACTTTCATTTTGGTGATCAAAGACATGAGTTGTTTCATATTATGTTTAATTATTTTATTTTATTTTAAACATATTGCATACAAGCCAGGCTACAGTACATAAGTTGTCTTTGTTCAAGTGAAGTTTGGGCCTCTCATTAGTTCTCATTTCCCCTGGTATAGGATCAAGGCCCCTTAGTGTTACTAAGAACCCTTAGTCATACCCCGTTTCTCCTCCTGTCATTGTCCCTCTACTGTTCATCCCTTTCTTGTTGCACTGTGATCATTGTTTAGGACTGACTTATGCATGAGATCATGTGGTATTCAGTTTGTTGTTTCATGATAGGTCACTGAGTATGATAGACTCTAAATATGTCCAAGTTGCTTATTTTTTCCAGATTTTTTTCCAATGGGCAACATGGTTAGTTCCATGTGTTTGCTATTGTACACAGTATTTCAGTAAACATGCATATGCAGATATCGTTTTTATCAAATTATTTGAGTTCTTCTGGGTATATTCCCAGAAGTGGGATTACTGGGACATATAGAATGCCAATTTCTGTTCTTTCAAAATTTGTGACACTGTTTTCCACAGAGGTTGAACTAGTTTACCCTCCTACCAACAGTGTAGAAGCATTGCCCTTTTCTCCACATCTTCACCAACATCTGTTTTTGCTTTTTTGTTTTTTGATTTATTAACGATGACCATTCTTACTGGAGTTAGGTGGTATCTAAGTGTGGTTGCCATTTATCTGATGATTAGTGAGGCTAAGCATATTTTCATGTGTCTATTGCCTGTTTCTATGTATTCTTTATGAAAGTGCCAATTCATGTATTTTTTCCACTTTCTAATAGGGCTCGTTTTGTTTTGTTGTTTTCCTTTCAGCTTGTTTGGTTTCCCTGCAATTCCTGAATGTTAGCTCTGTGTCAGATATAGAGTCAGAACTGCTTTTTTTCATTCTGTGGTCTATCTTCCTGCAATCTTGATGGTTTTTATGTTACAAAATACTTTTCTGTTCGTAATGGGCTTTTTATTTTTTTCTTTGATGAGGTTCCACTTGTCTAGCTTATCTTTTATGGCATATCATTTTGGGGTTATGATCAATACTTGATTGCCTATCCGAATGTGCAGAAGGGTATCTATTGCATGTTCTTCTAAGATTTTTGTATTTTGAGGATTTATGTTGTGGTCTTTTATCTATTTAGGGATGATTTCTTGTGTATTTTGATAGGTGGAGGTTATGTTTCATTCCTCTGTATGCAGTCAGTCAGTTTCTCGAGCATCATTTACTGAATAGTCTCTCGTTTCCCAATTCCATGGTGCTGATGGTTTTGTCAAAGAAGAGTTGGCTGAGAAATTGAGGTTTTGTTTCTAGAAATTCCATCCTATTCCATTGGTCTATATGCCTGTTCTTGTAACAGTACTAAGCTGTTGTAATTACTGTAGCCTTCTAGTAAAGTTTAAAGTCTGTATGTGAAGCTGGACTTGGTGGCTCAGCCTGTAATCCTGCACCTTTGGGAGGCTGAGGTGAGTGGATTGCCTGAGCCCTTGGGTTCGAGACCCACCTGGGCAGTGAGACCTCTTCTCTACAATAAATAAATTTAAAAAAATCAGCCAGGCATGGTAGTGCATGACTGTAATTCCGGCTACTCGGAAGGCTGAGGTGGAAGGATCACCGGATCCCAGAAGGCAAGGCTGCGGTGGCCAGGAGAGGCCACTGCACTCCAGTCTGGGCGACCAAGTGAGACTCCAACTCAAAAAATAAAAATAAATAAAAATTAAAATTAAAAAAAAATAAAGTCTGTATGTGTGATACCCCCCAATTTGTTTATTTTGCTGAGAATAGTTTTGGCTATTCATGCCCTTTTTATATTTCCATGTGAATTTTTGTATTGTCATTTCCAGGTCTGAGAGCAATGATCTTGGTTATTTAATGGGTATTGCGTTTAATCTGTAGGTTGTCTTGGGTAGCCTGGATATTTCAACAATATTGATTCTTCCATTCCATGAGCATTGAATAATTTTCTATTTTTTTGTGTCTTCTTTATTTGGACATTATTTTGTAGATTGCAGTGCAAAGGTCTTTTACTTCACTGGATAGGTGGATGGCAAGGTAAGTCATTTTTTTGTGCTATGGTGAACTGTATTATTGTGCTTTTTATTTGGTTCCCTGCTTGTTTGGTGACTGTATATACAAATGTGACTGTTTTTTGCACATTGATTTTTCTACTTTGAGACATGGCCAACATCAATTATCAATGTAAGGAGGTTTTCAACAGATTCCCTTGAGATTTTATGATATAGGATCATATCATCAGCAAAGAGGGCTAACTCAACTTGCTCTTTTCCTATTTGGATAACCCTTATTTCCTTCCCTTGCCTGATTGCTCTTGTTAGGATTTTCAATACTGTGTTACACAGGATGGGTGAGAGTAGCCAGCCTTGCCTTATTTTCATTTTTCAGGGGCACTTTCTCCAATTTTTGTCCATTGAGAGATATGCTGGCAATCAGTTTATTGTACTTGTCTCTAAATTATTTTTTATGTTTTTAGTTCCAGAGGATAAATCTTTGTAATTGGATATATAATTTTTAAATTCCACTGAAGACTTTTGCCACCTCCTAATCTTTGGAGTGCACATGAGATATCATGCCATGAGATTCTGTAGTCAGGCAGCCCACCTCATCCTACACCTTCTAACTTTTTGATATTTTACACAACAATTTATTCATGTGTCAGTGAGTCAGGAATTTCCTAGCAAATCCCACTGTTCATGTCATTGTTTCAAGTGTTTCTGGATCATCTTCAGTTTCTCTGATCAAAAGAAATATAGGACTCTGAATAAGTTGTTCTGTTCATGGTTACAGTGTATTAAGCAACAGCATATAAATTTCAAGTGCAAAGGAACCAAGGGTGCAGTTCGTGAGAAATTAGGCACAAGTTCTCAGGTGTCGCCCTCCGGTAGTGTATCATGTACATGTTCAGCTCTCTTAGCAGTTATGCATGATGAGATGTGGGTAGGGATTATCAGCAGGGAAGCTCTGCTGAGTCATAGCATGCAGTGATGTGTAGTGGGGCCCATTACAAATATATGTATCATTTGCATAACTGACTTGAAATGCTCACAGACCAGTCCATCGGAGCAGAAACAAATGCTGTCCTAAAATTGTTATACAATTAACTAGTGCAACGCCTACCTGAGCTTTGATACACAAACAAACACTGAGAGGATACTTTGGAAATGACTTGTATAGTATGGTTCTGATGGTGATGTTTCTTTCACAGATGTGTACATATACCCATACTTAATTAACTGACAATTGTATGAGGTAGGATGTGAGTCTTTGGTCATGAATAGACAGGGTGTGCATGAAGTTGAAAAGGGCAACTATATGATGTAGACATTCTTAGAAATTATATTTTGGTGTATATATTCCTAAGAGAGCAGGTGCAGAGATAAAGTGTGATTTGCCTCCTTCCTGGGATTGCATCCACATGCATCAAAGATAAGATTATGT
The DNA here is from genome assembly GCA_027257055.1 of Cephalopachus bancanus. Classification (NCBI taxonomy): domain Eukaryota; kingdom Metazoa; phylum Chordata; class Mammalia; order Primates; family Tarsiidae; genus Cephalopachus; species Cephalopachus bancanus. Next base: position 9,702 of record JAPVLO010002020.1, read on the forward strand.
GATTACCTCACCCAGTCAGAAATGACTGTATCTCAGGGTGAGAAAGAAGATAAGGGATCTCCCCAAGAGAGGAAACATCGAGCCTGACCTCCTGCTCTTGCCCAGGCCTGTTTCCCTCCTGTCACCATAGCTTGGCAAGTCTAAACCTTCTCTTGTGGTGGGAGCTGCAGACTCCTCAGGGCATTTTCTTATGCGTTTAGCTGAGTCTAACAAGAATCATGCATTTAAAAACAGAATATCAATATATATACAAGTAATGTGTTCATGAGTTTTCAGGGTAATTAAGTAAATAAGTGAAAATAAGAATTTAAAGGAGTAGACACATCAACAGAACAATGCATTGTTTTTTGAGAAAGAATATGAAAATCAACAATTGAAACAAAACCAGGACTAGACTAAGAGAAAAGGTGAGACTTCTCAAATACATTATATTAAATGCTAAAGAGAAAACATTACAACTGATACCACTGACATTCAAAAGAAACCACAGAGAAAGTCTCTGAAATTGTCCACATTTTCCAAGCTGCCAGGGAGCTATGGGGTTCTTTTTCTTAGCAACAAATCAGTGGACTGAAAATATAGATTCTGGTGTTCACAGGTTCTGAACACTACACAAAAATTCCCAAATATTCAAATGTTGTCAAATGTATTAGTCTCCTTGACACATTCAGTAGATTCTCTTGTTAGACTAAGGCAAATACAAGGAAACACTTTTCTCTTTGCAACTACAAACACACAAAAAAATAAAATCAAGTCAAAGGAGTGAAGATTATATTATCACCTCCTCTATGGCAATGATGATTTACATAATAGTAATCATCACCATGATAGCTTCACAGTGTCTAATTCTGAACCCACAGTGAGACCTGGACAGCAATTACTAGCAGGGGAGGTTTCCATATGGAGAAAATTTAAAGTCTGCACACCTGCATGTGTGCCCTCTGAAGGCTTTGGGTTGGGCAGGACCAGCTGCTTCTCAGCCATAGCAAAAGGAGAAACGCTGCTCTTTCGCTTTAGAGGATCAGATTCATGGTTTCCAAGGAACACAGCTACTCTACTTAAGTTGTCTGTATATAAACAGAAACAAACACCATGAAAAATATGTGGTCGCACACTTATATTAGACAATTCCACAAAAGAAAGACAGCTCGGTGACAAGGATCCCTCAATCTTAAAGCATAATGCATTTAAAATGAATTTGAACACCATAATTATTTGCAGAGTGCAAACTTGCTCCTATATGCCATCTGATAGCATCATTTGAATATATTTTCATTCAAAAATCCATAAAAAGATGTTTTGGTTATAAGAATGACTTTCTATATTTCCAACTACAGAAAGTCCCATGGAGCAGGAGACCACTATACCTCTCTGACATTGATCACCAGGTTTGTGACAAAAATACATTTCCTGGGACCTCCCAATAGACAATGAATGAATAAAGTTGTTATATCTAAGGCATAGGTACTGATGGGAGTCACAGATTATTCTTGATGGGCAAATGTGCCTCAGGGATGCATTAATGTACATGCCAGAGTTAGCTTGGACCAACCCGTAGTAAGAAAGCATCATCAAGCTCCTCCCATTCTACTTCCTCAGTTTTTAGACATCATCCTGGGCTGACAATGTTTACAATCTTAATGGCTTCTTGTGCAATTTTCTGCCTTCATTAGTGGCGTCTAGCTTAAAGGGCATATGAGAAACTGTCTCCAATAGTAACAGACTTTTCTAATTCAGTGATAGATGCAGATTCATAAACATAAAGCAGAGCCAGAAGAAACAGATGCAGAGGAAGCCTCAGCACTGACAGAAGGCGGTACTCAACCTCCATCTGCACCTTGCCCATGGGCTGCCCAATCATCTGTGTGTCCTGACTTCCCCCTGTAGTCCAAGTATTCATTTCTCACTGCAGGGGTGTTTCTGATAGAGCTCACTGTTTCTGATACCTTCTCACTGTGTACCTCGGGCTGTAATACATGGCCATGTTCTCGGGTCTCAGCCTGTTCATTTGCTGATAAAGAATGCTCTTGGCATCGTCTCTGGAGTGAATCGGCCCTTCACAGGGTCTGCATAGTATGTGTTACCACCACTACTACTAATGATTGAGACCGATTCCAGCCCCTTCCCTGGGGTCTGGTGAATCCAGCTTATGGGATAATTACGGAAGGTGAATCCAGAAGCTGCACAGGAGAATATAACGGTCCCCCCAGGCTGAACCAAGCCTACTCCAGACTACATCAGCTTCACCTCACAGTGGACACCTGCAAACACAGAGACATCAAGTTAGATACTTCCACTGATGTCCACTGCTTCTTTCACTCACATCCTATCACACACTCAATATATCTAATTCTTTATAAACTACCTTTTAAAACAGCAACCAGGAGCTGGGCTCAGTGGTTCAGCCTGTAATCCTGTGCCTTGGGAGGCTGAGGTGAGTGGATTGCCTGAGCCCGCTGGTTCAAGTCCCACCAGGGAAACTTGGTGAGACCTCATCTCTACAATAAGTAAATAAAAATCACCTGGGCATGGTAGCGCGTATCTGTCGTTGCAGCTACTTGGAAGGCTGGGGTGGAAGGATTGCTGGAGCCCAGCAGGTTGAGGCTGTGGTGACTGGGAACGGTCACTGCACTACATTCTGGGCGACCGAGTGAGACTCTAACTCAAAAAATAAAAATAAAAATAAAAATAAAAATAAAACAGCAGCCAGAAAAGCCTATCAGATCCAAAAGTCCATGCTGAGTGATCTGTGTTCAGTACTGATCCCTAAATGGGAATTCATGGGAATGGGAAGGCTGGGCTTCTCTCTCAGAGCTGCGATGTTAGGGTTGAGCTAATTTTCATCAGTAGAGGGAGGGTCCTATTTGCATATCTTCTGCTATATAGCAAGCTATGGTGGGAGGGCAGGTTCCAGAAAGGAGTAACCTGGGAGTATTGGTGACATTGAATATACTTGGAAAAATTATGAGATTATGTTTTAATGAAAACTTACCAGCCATTTTTAAAATATGTGTTTTATCTTTAAAGTTTTATTGAGGTACAATGGATCTATGAAACACTGCAATGCAATGTAAACTTAGCATCAATCATCTTACTTTGTTTGTACATATGAAGGAAAGCATGTCCAGTATTGTCAATGATATTTCCATGTTGTGGTGTCAAAATACAAGCAGAGGCACATGTGGGTTATGCAATGTTCCCAGAGTTGACTTCTGGTAAGTATGATTATGAACACCTAGTCAACTGTTCCTGAACCAACACTGGCAAAGAGAAAGACATGCCTAGTGAGGTTTGCATATCCCCTTACTGCAATGAGAACATGGCAGGATGTGTGCATGCTTGTGTTTACCTAACAATTGTAAGGAGAAGCAGGTATACATTGTATTTGTGTTTTTAAGGGTATTTAGTTTTACATGTTATTTTATGTCTCTCCAACAGTGCTTCCTTCAAATTATCTTTTCATTGTAATAGCTTCAATGAGGCATTACTGGCTTCTAATGAAACTCACATAATTAAAGGACATAGTGTGATAAGTGAAGAGACATGCACACACCTGTGTATCCTTCATAACAATCACTACAATGAACGAATGAATCACCCTTATATTCTTGCTCCTGTTTCTCTGCAATCCCTCCCTCTCAGCCTTTCCCTTCCTGATGTGTCTTCAGTTCTGGAGAAAAAGTTTTCAAAAGCAAAAAAAGTTCTGTTTCAATCATTAATCTCTGTTGCACTTCATTAGTTTTCATTTTCTAGAGTTTGTAACAGTGAAAAATATAATGCCTTTTTCATTTGTGTGGCTTCTTGCTCAGCATAATTATGTGTGATTCAATCATGTGCGAGAAGAACTCATTGTCTCACATGATATAAAGTATGCAATCAATGTATATTATTTCCTTATACGTTAATCTGCTTAATATTTGCTTTCTTTCCAGTTTGAGTTTTACCAAAAAAAATGTTACTCGATTCAGATACGTAGACAATTTATAAATAATTTTGTTATTTTTAGAGCTATCCCTAACTTGAAGAGGCTGAAAAATACTACTTTTTTCTAGGACATGAGAAAATTGATTTAGTAAGACAAACAAAAGTCTTAAAATCTGAAGAAAGACAAAGATTTTCAGGCAGAAACAAAAACAAAATACTACCCAATGTAAGGCAGAGACCACCAAATGTCAAATGAGCTACTAAATGATGAGACGTATTCATTGAATTGCTTAAAAGTCATGTGTGATAAGCTAGTTATATTGGGAAATTCCCAGGGGACATAGAGTTTGGGGATTCCTGCTGCCAGTGAACTCTTTTCTTTTGGGGACATGCCCCCCAAGTTTCCACCCTGTATTCCCCAAGAGAATTCTGTCTGGTAAACAGGAATAACTAAAAATAAAAAACATTCAAAACCACATCCTCCATGACCACTAAATTGCCAAAGAGTTAATCTACAGTAAAAAACAATCCACACTAACTACTGTATTAACAGGAACTGAAGGAACCCACAAAACTGGGAGGGCAACAGAGGAAATCAACAAAGCTTTTTAAAGACATGCCCTCCCCTCTTTCCCTCTGGAATAATAGCCTTATCCTACAGAAAAGGTCAGAAAACGGAGATATTAAGGTCAATGGTGAATAGTCATAGTAACTGGGGAGTGACATTTGAAAAAATAATTTAAAAGTGACACAACTCAAAAATGAAAATCTGCACATGGATGTTCATCACAACTGCAGCATGAAAGGGAACACTTGGAAGGATACATTTAGTCTCAGTGTTATGATACCTTTTTGGAACACAGCTTCATTATTAGATAGAGAATGCTCATTGAGTGTAACTCCTTCCATGTTAATGACAATTTGCAGTATAAGTGTCACTAGGATACACCTGGGATAGCTGAAAGATGTGAATTCTCTCTGGGATTGCATAATACGAAGGTTCAAAGTCTCGTAGAAAAATATGGGTTGTCACTAGAGGATTCTGTGTTGTCTGGGCCTGTAAAGACAGCACACTTTAGTTTTGGCAGCCACTGCAACAATTACTTTCAAATGTACAATTGACTAGATCCAAACCCACGTTTACAATAAGGACCTAGACTAGATGGGGTGTGAACATTAAAGGAATAAGAACCTTAAAAAAAATTCCAATAAAAGCATTCATGTGAACTTACATTTCAAATAACCTGGATAGGTACTTTGAAATATGCTTGATTACACAGTAAGTTTATGGGTAACTTTGTGAGAAATTGTCAACCTGGGTTTAAAAGAAGGTGTGCCATATTTCATTCTCACCAGCAATGAGTGAGAGTTTCTCTTTCTCAACATCTTCTTTGCCATTGGTAATGTGAGTGCTGTACATTACACTAAATCCAGTAGGTTAACAGTAGTACCTCATTGTTGTTGATATGTCCATCTTCCTAATAAAAAAACCAAATTGATTTTTTTGTACTTGTTGATGAATGTAATTTCTATTCAGATATTTTCCAATTGTTTATTGTAATTCCATTTTTAAAAAATTTTTCAGTTGTAATTTAGTTTGAATATTCATGACAAAAGAAATTAGTAATATATGTGGTATGCAAGCATGCTCTCCAAATCTATGGCTCAATCTTTCCATGCTTGTGTGTAATCTTTTTTGTAAATAAACAAAATCATTGAAAAATTGAGAATTAATTGCAGCATTATGGACCTCATCATATAAACCTTCTACAATTACATCCCTAGACCCGCAACAGAACTGGTATTTTTACTTGGTACTTAATGAATGGCTGCCAGGTATAAACAAAGACAAAACACACTAACAAGCATCAGTAGGAGATTCAGGTATGTCAGAGAGGTTGGGATTACAAACCATGGAATTTAAAACAGCTATAACTGGCCAGACATGATGGTTCATGCCTGTATTCTCAGCAACCTGGAAACCTAAGGGAGAACAGTTGCTTGATCTCAGGAGTTTGAAGTCAGTCTGCACAGTGTAGCCAGATTCCAACTCTTTAAATACAAATACAAAAAGATAAATTAAGTAGCTATAATTAATATGCTAAGAGATATAGTGAATAAAGTAGACAACATGGAAGAACAGATCGGCAAAGTCAATAAATATGTAATTTCTAATAAAGAATCAAAAATAGTAGAGATATAAAATACTATAACAGAAATAAAGAGTGTTTTCCATGGGCTTATTTGTAGAATGGATACACCTGAGAAAAAATCTGAAATTAAGAATATCCCAATGGAAAACTCCAAACTAAAAATTATAATAAAAATATTTACTTACAAGCAAATTTACACACACATAAACACAACCCACAAATGGAACACTAACTCCCAAAATTGTAAGACAATTAAAAAATTATGGACAAGCTAAGCTTGGTGGCTAGGCCTGTAATCCCAGCATTTTGGGAGTCCAAAGTGAGTGGATTGCCTGAGCCTGAGGGTTTGAGTCCTGTCCAGGCAACTTGGTGAGACCTTGTCTCTAAAATGAATGAAAATGTAGCAAGGCATGCTAGCGCATGCCTGTAGTTGCAGCTATTTGGAAGGCTGAAATGGAAAGATCGCCGGAGCCCAGCAGGTGAAGTTTGGGCTGGCCAGGAGTTTGCCACTGAATTCCAGTCTGGGTGACACAGTGAGACATCACCTAAAAAAAAAAAAAAAAAAAAAATTATTGTCAACACATTATGGGAAACCCAGAAAGAGAAGTGAAACCAAAAAGGAAGACATATTTGAAAAATAATAACTGATAATTTCCAAATAAATATTGTGGAAAACCAAACTACAGATCTGTAAATTTCAGAGATGACCAAGAAAATAAAAATCAGACATAGGTATCTCATTTTAACCAATCAAAAACAACAAAAATGAAAATACCCCCCCAATCTATGTGGGATAAATATTATATGTAGAGAATTAAAGATAATACTTGCATTTGACTTTGACTTCAGAAACCATAAAGAGAAAAAGATCATGGAGTGAAAAATTTCATTGAAAAAAAGAATTCCTTAGCCTGTAAAATGACAAAATAAAAATATACAATTCCTCATATAAACACAGATTGAGGTAATATGTTTTCATTAGAACATCTTTGCAAAAAATGTTAAAATAAGCTTTCAAAGAGAAGTGGCATTATATAGATTAGAAATGGAAGTACACAAAGCATAAAATGTAGGAAACAGTTTTAGTTAAGGGTAAAAAAATTATTTTTCTCATTCTTAATACTTAACAATCAGTTTCTTCAGAATAATCATAGCAAAAAAAAAGAAAAGCAAATACCTGTGTGTGTGTGTGTGTGTGTGTGTGTGTGTGTGTGTGTGTGTAATAATGATTGAAATAATATGGGATTAGGTAGGATGAAATGGAATACTTTTCATTTTCAAGGTACGGGCAATATCTCTAAAGGTGTATGGTGTTACTTAAGAATGAACTCTAGGCAAGATGGCGACGGCATAGGTGAACTCGTGAGATTCTCTGAACATGAGTTCCGAAAAAGGCTATTACTTCTCTTCCCCCATCCCCCAGCCCACCACCAACCATGCTGGTGCCAGGCCCGGGAACTTTGGTCCCATGCCGGGCCAGATATTGTGCCCCCCGCACTGCTGCTGTTCTACTGCATGTGTGGAAGTCTCCGGTCCCAGCCCCCTCCAGATCCCTCCCCAGCTGCATTGCCTCCAGCCCACGCACCCGGCACCAAACCACTGGTCACACAGGGAGGCTCTGGGTGCCTGCCCCTCAGAGACACTGGTCCCATTCCTGGCTGAAGTACTCTGTAGGGGGCACAGCGCCACTCTCGGTGCTCATCGCCTGCCCTTTGGAACTTTGGAGCTCTGGAACTCTGGGCCCACCCTGGCTGAGGCACTCAGCACGAGACCCCAAGCCGGAGGACCCAGACAAGTGGAGAAAAACAGATCTGCTTAAACTGCCTCACCATTCCCCAGGCAGACACTTTACCTCATTTCCTAAGGCCAGATACTGTAGCCTCCTGCCGCTGCTATTCCACTGCATGCGTGGGTGTTTTGGGTCCCTGCCCCTTCCAGCTCTCTCCCCAGCTGCATTGTCTCCAGCCCGGCACCCAGCACTGCCGGTCACACAGGGAGGCTCTGGGCGCCTGCCACTCAGAGACACCGGTCCCATTCCTGGCTGAAGTACCCTGTGGGGGGCCTAGAGCCACTCTCGCTGCCCACTGCCTGCCCTTTGGAGCTTTGGAGCTCTGGAACTCAGGGCCCACCCGGGCTGAAGCACTCAGTGTGAGATCCCAAGCTGGGGGACCCAGACAATTGGAGAAAAACAGATCTGGGTAAACTACCTTGCTATTCTCCAGGCAGAGACTTCCATTGCCCTACCCACCTATCAACAAACTTTACCTCAGTTCCTAAGGCAACAGCGCAAAACAGGAGACAAAGCCCCACCCCTGCAACGAAAAACAAAAGGGAGAGGCCGGAATTGGAGATCACAGAAGTGACTCTAGTCTGATCACTTATTTTGACTTATGATTTTATCATTGAAACTGTTGGTTTAGATCACGTTTGGTGTTTACTTTCTGACTTATACTCTTTCTTGATTTTATAGGCCTGTCTCTGTGTAGCTATCAGTACTCTTTAGGGAATCTTACCTGTCTTTCTTCACATCTTCCCAGCCCTGTGTCTCTTTCTCACCCGATAGTTGGTATGTGTATCTGTTTTCCCTCACGCATTTCTCTCTTTCACTTATTTTGACTTATGATTTTATCATTGGAACTGTTGGTTTAGATCACGTCTGTTGTTTACCTTCTGACATAGACTGTTTCTCGATTTTATTGGCCCGTCTCTGGGTTGCTATCAGTACTCCTTAGGGAATCTTTCTTACGTGTCTTTCTTCACTTCTTCCTGGCCCTGTGTATCTTTCTCACCTGATAGTTGGTATATATATCTGTTCTCCCTCTTGCACTTCTCTCTTTTGCTTATTTTGACTTATGATTTCATCATTGTAACTGTTGGCTTAGATCACGTTTGTTGTTTACCTTCTGACTTACACTGTTTCTCGATTTTATTGGCCTGTCTCTGTGTAACTATCAGGACTCTTTAGGGAATCTTTCTTATGTGTCTTTCTTCACATCTTCCTGGCCCTGTGTCTCTTTGATAGTTGGTATGTATATCTGTTTTCCCTCTCACACTTCTCTCTTTCTAACACCCTATTGACCCCCCTCCTCCATTATTTTCCTCTTTTGTATGCCCCCTTTTTAAATCTAGGGACCAAGACTGCATACCGCTGAATAGACAAACTGTAAAGCAGAGGGAAAAGTGAACAAAGCCAGAAGACCCTCATAAGGAAAAACAGGTCATTACAGAAGAGAAATAAAAGAAATCCCACCTTCCGTCAAAAACAGAATTGAAGAGGGGGAGGGAAAGGGGGAGAGGGAGAAATATTTACAGAAATGAAGAAAAACCAAAAGAAGAGTATGGGTCTCTCCAAGACGCCTGGGAGAGCAGACACTGAGAAAACTGACTTTGGAATGCAAACAATGAAAAACCCCCAGAATGAAGGGTCTCAAACTGCAAATGTAGATATCAAAACAATAACGGAGAGATTAAAAAGAATTGAGGAGACACAAGAAGAAACTAGAAAGGAGCTGATATCTGAGATAACAGTAATAAAGAATACTGTGAATGAAATAAATAAATTGATAAGCATGGAAAGCAGAATTACCCAAGCAGAAGAAAAAATCTCAGAGCTTGAGGACCAAAATACAGAAATAACCCAAACTCTAAAAAACACAGAAAATAAGCTCAAAAAGACAGAAAAAAAACCTTCAAGAGATAAGTGACTACCTCAAGAGGCCTAACCTAAGAGTAATTGGACTCCCTGAGGCAGAAAGAGAAACAGAGACCACATTGGAACAAACTTTCCATGAGATCATTCAAGAAAACTTCCCTTATCTAATCAGTGATGCAAAAATTCAAACAAAAGAGATTCAGAGAACCCCTGCAAGACAACAAATGAGAAGACCAACTCCTAGACACATAATAATTCACCTAAATAAAGTAGGCACAAAAGAAAAAATCCTAAAGGTAGCAAGATAAAAAGGCCAGATCACCTACCATGGAAGGCCAATCAAAATAGCAGCAGATTTATCTGCAGAAACCCTGCAGGCTAGGAGAGCTTGGAGCCCTATCTTCAAAGTCCTAAATGATAAACAATTTCAACCAAGAATAACCTACCCGGCCAAGCTGAGCTTCATAAGTGAGGGAGAATTAAAATCGTTCCCAGATATGCAATCCCTAAGAACTTATGCTGCCACCAAACCATCTCTACATGAAACACTTAAGAAAGTACTAAACACAGAGAAAAGGAGAAAAGAACAACGTTCTTCACAAGAGTACAGGGAAAATAATAAAATATACATGAACCAACCCCAAAACCAAAAGAAAGACAAAAAAAAAGAAAAGAAAAAGAAAAAGCCAAGTGGAAGAACAACAACTCAATAAGAACTCCATGATAGGGACGAACTCTCACATTTCAATAATCAGTCTGAATGTGAATGGACTAAACGCACCTCTGAAAAGACATAGAATGACAAAATGGATAAAATATCACCAGGCAACAATACACTGCCTTCAAGAGACACATCTCACTAGAAAGGACATACAGAGACTCAAAGTAAGAAGATGGGAAACCAATTTTCAGGTGAATGGAACACAAAAGAAAGGAGGAGTCGTGATCCTAATTTCAGACAAAATACCATTTAAGCTATCAAAAATTAAAAAAGATACAGAGGGCCACTATATAATGATAAAAGGTTCACTCCATCAACAAGAAATATCTATCCTAAACATATATGCATCCATCATAGGTGCGCCAACCTTCATAAAGCAACTTCTAGGAAAACTAAAGAAAGACATTGACTCTAACACCATAACAACTGGGAACTTTAATATACCACTCACAACTCTAGACAGATCATCAGGACAAAAAATCAGCAAGGGGATCCGGAACCTCAATGAGACTCTGGACCAAATGGACTTAATTGATACCCACAGAACCCTCCATCCAAAGACCACAGAATACAAATTCTACTCATCAGCACATGGAACATACTCTAAGATTGACCACATACTAAGCCATAAATCAAGCATAAGTAAAGTAAAAAGGACTGAAATTTTACCATGCAACTTCTCAGACCACAGTGGAATAAAAATAATCATTAATATCAACAAAGTCACCCAAAACCCCCAAAGACATGGACACTAAACTGCATGATGCTAAACAACTCCTGGGTCAATGATAAAATCAAAACTGAGATCAAAAGAAACCTGGAAATGAATGAAAATGAAGAAACTTCTTACAAAAATCTCTGGGATGCCTTAAAATCTGTAATAAGAGGGGAATTTATATTCCTACAAACACACATGAGGAAAATGGAAGGAACACAAATTAAGAACCTAACAAGCCACCTAAAGAAGCTGGAAAATCAAGACCACAAAAACCCTAATTTCAGCAGAAGAATCCAGATCACCAAAATAAAAGCCCAAATTCAGGACATAGAAGACAAAAAGAAAATAGAAAAAATCAATGAAACAAAAAGCTGGTTCTTCGAAAGGATAAACAAGATCGATGGTCCCCTAGCTAGACTGACCAAGAAAAAATGAGAAAAAAACCTAATAAGCACAATCATAAACACAAAAGATGAAGTCATATCTGACCTTGAAGAAATACAAAAGATCATTAGAGACTACTACGTAAACTTGTATGGAAACAAACTTGAAAATCTGAAGGAAATGGAGAACTTTCTGACATCACACAACATACCTACGTTGGAACAAGAAGAAATTGAGACCCTAAATAAACCAGTAACAATTAAGGAAATCAACTACGTAATAAGAAAACATCCTACAAAAAAAAAGCTCTGGACCAGATAGTTTTCCAGCAGAATTCTACAAGACATTAAAGGAGGAGCTGATACCAATCCTACTGAAGGTATTCCAGGTGATTTAAAAAGATGGAACTCTCTCCAAATCATTTTATGAAGCCAACATCACATTGATACCCAAGCCAGGTAAAGATCCCGCAAAGAAAGAGAACTACAGGCCAATATCTTTGATGAACATAGATGCTAAAATTCTCAACAAGATCCTAGCAAACCAGATTCAGCAATACATCTCAAAAATCATCCATCATGACCAAGTAGGCTTCATTTCTGGGATGCAAGGCTAGTTCAACATTCGTAAAACCATAAATGTCATTAAATACATCAACAGATGTCAAAACAAAAACCACATGATTATATCATTAGATGAAGAAAAAGCCTTTGATAAAATCCAGCACCCCTTCTTGATAAAAACCCTTGAACATCTAGGCATACGGGGAACATACCTCAAAATAGTAAAAGCCATCTACGAGAAACCCACAGCGAGCATACTCCTAAATGGACAAAAATTAGAACCATATCCTCTGAAAACTGGAACAAGACAAGGATGCCCACTCTCACCCCTCCTGTTCAACATAGTATTGGAAGTCCTGGATAGAGCAACCAGAGAAGAGAAGGCAATCAGAGGTATCCAAATAGGAAAAGAGGAAGTCATGTTATCTCTCTTTGCAGATGATATGATTGTGTACCTTGAAAACCCAAGAGAATCTGTCAAAAACCTCCTTACACTGATAAAGGCCTTTGGCAAAGTCTCAGGATACAAAATAAATGTACAAAAGACTATTGCTTTTCTCTACACCAATAATAAACAAACAGAAACCCAAATAAAAAACACAATTCCATTCACAATAGCCACAAAAAAAATGAAATACCTTGCCCTCTTCCTAACCAGAGACGTGAAAGACCTTTACAAGGAAAAGTATAAAACACTGCTCAAAGAAATCAAAGTTGACACAAACAAGTGGAAAAATATCCCATGCTCATGGATAGGAAGAATCAACATTGTGAAGATGGTCATCTTACCTAAGCAATCTACAAACTCAATGCAATACCCATCAAATTACCAGCAACATTCTTCTCAGACCTAGAAAAAACAATGCAGGAATTCATATGGAAACACAAACGTCCAAGAATAGCCAGAACAATTCTCAGCAAAAAAAAAAAAAAAAAACAAAAAAAAAACAAAGCAGGTGGTATCACATTACCAGACTTCAAACTTTACTATAATGCTACAATCATCAAAACAGCTTGGTATTGGTATAGGAACAGGCATATAGATCAGTGGAATAGAATTGAGATTTCAGAAGCAAAACCTCAATTTCTCAACCAACTCATCTTTGACAAAGCCTCCACCACCTACCATTTTGAGAGAGGAGAACCTATTCAGTAAATGGTGCTGGGAAAACTGGCTGACCTCATGCAGAAGATTGAAACAGGACCCCTATCTATTCCCATGCACAAAGGTTAATTCCAAATGGATTAGAGACTTAAATGTAAAACCTCAAACCATAAGAACATTATGAAGGAAATACCCTCATGGAAAGCGGAACTGGCATCCAATTACTGAACAAAACCTAAAACCCACAGCTCATAAGAGAGAAAATACACAAGTGGAACCTTATTAAACTGACAAGCTTCTGTAAAGCCAAAGAAAACATCAAGAGAGCAGGGAGACAGCCGACAGACTGGGAAAAAATATTTGCCAACACCAGTTCTGACAAAGGCTTAACATCCTGGATCTACAAGGAACTCAAACGTGCTGAAAAGAAAAAAACAAACAACTCCATTATAAAATGGGCAAAAGGTATGAACAGAAACTTCACAAAGGAAGACATCCGAGCAGCCAACAAACACATGAAGAAATGTTCAACCTCACTAATCAACAGGGAGATGCAAATCAAAACCACACTGAGATACCATCTAACCCCAGTCAGAATGGCAATTATCAACAAGTCAAAAAATAACAGCTGCTGGAGAGGGTGTGGTGAAAAGGGAACACTTCTACACTGTTGGTGGGAGTGTAAACTAGTGCAACCTCTGTGGAAAGCAGTGTGGCGATTCCTAAAAGCTCTAAATACCAACCTCCCATATGACCCCGCAATCCCCCTACTGGGAATATATCCTGAAGAACACAAATCACTCTATAAAAAAGATACCTGCACACGCATGTTTATCTCAGCGTTGTTCACAATAGCAAGAACCTGGAAACAGCCATGCTGCCCGTCAAAAGAGGACTGGATTAAAAAAATGTGATACATATACACGATGGAATACTACGCAGCCATAAAAAAGAACAAAATCATGAATTTTGCAGCAACCTGGATCGAACTAGAGTCTGTAATACTTAGTGACCTCTCACAGAAGTAAAGATCCGAGTATCACATGTTTTCACTCATATAATGGACCTTAAACATCCAATGCAATACTTTATGAAAATGACTGACAGTACTGGGAAACTATGTGTGGGGAGAATGGGATTAACAGTAGCAAATATCTATCTGGGAACGGGGAAACACCCCATATCAACAGGGTGTCTGAATGAAACGCAACTGTATACCTAACCCTTAACTGTACCCCACAACTTCATAATAAAAAATAAATAAATAAAAAGAATGAACTGTAATTATATGCAAATAAATTTTACAAACTAGGAAAAACACTCCCAAGTTAAGAAAAACACATGACATAAATGTTAAAAATGAGATAAAATGAAGCAATATGTAATGCTGAAGTCAAAGCACAAAATTCAGAAAAAAGGATAAATGAAACAAAAATATACAATGACAAAAAAGAATGAAAATAATAAGAATGAAGAAAACTTTTGAGATGTCTGTGATTAAATACATTGACCTATGTTATGAATTATTGACTACTTTTTTATTTATTGTGGAGATGTGGTTCCACCAAGTTGGCATGCTGGGCTCGAAACTGCACGATCAGTGTCTTCTCTTGTGTGCCCTGAGGCAGTCTCCCATCTCTGGCCTCTGCCCCGACTCCAGACCGGCTCCACCCCCTCTGTGGTGAGCAGCTGATATAGCACCACGTGCTGACAATACAAGGTAACAACACCGAAATGGGAGAAACAAGCTTGAAAAACAGACAAAGGCCAGAGTTGAATGGTGAACTGAGGGTGATCTGAAATGTCCTTCACAGCAGGCCAGGGGCAACATACCTCAACTGCAAACTAATTTAGAAGCTTGAAAAGACAGCTAGAAATCAGAGCTGAAAGGACATTGGACTTAAACTAAAAGTCTCAGAGTGTGCTCGATTGGTTCTACTAGTTTAATGACTTAATTCTATCCCTACTGTTTTGTTCTTTTTTTCTTTTCTTTTTTTTTCTTTCCCCCTTCCTTTTCTTCTCTTTTCTCCTCTCTGTAAACCATATCTTTGTACAGAGGAATAGCACACCAATAAGTTAGTTGGTTAGCCTGTATGTTAGCATCATTGAATATATATATATATTTTTGGCATGGGAGTTGGTTAGTCTGTAGCCGTGGTCTATTGTTTTAGCTGTTTTAGTTTAGGTCTCTCGCTCCATTCTTTGGTACACTCATCTGTATCCCCCCTTACTCCTCAATCTCTCCACCTCCCTCTTCCCCCCACTGTCTGCTCCATTCTCTTCCCTCTGCTAACCACATTTTATTTCAGGGAGTAAACCTACAGTCCCATGGCACAGACAGATACCAAGGCAGTGGGAAGTGGGTTCCAGATTATCCATACACCTGTTGGCAAATACCAGGACTTGCAGATCGATTTTGAATCACTGCTACCCCCTTAAATAAATCACAAAACTGCAAAAAGGACCACCCCCAACCTACAGTGCAAGTCCAGAATTGAACAAAGAAAGAGGACATACATAAAGAATAGGAGATTCAACAAACAGAACTAAACGCATTCCCTCTACCCCTGAATAACAGAATTAAAGAAGATGGTGACGTGGAGGGAGGGAAAAAGTAGGGAAGGGGAGAAAACTTGCACAAATGAAGGAAAGCCAGAAGAAGAATATAGGTCTCACACAGACCCTTGGGAGATCAGACACTGAGAAAACAGATTCCGGAACACAAACATGAAGAGCCCCCAGAATGACTGGTCACATGCAACAAACCCAGACATCAGGACATTAATAGAGAGTATTAAAAAACGTTGAGGAGAAACAAGAGGAAAATAGGAAGAAGCTGATGTCAGAAATAACAGCAGTAAAGAATACCGTGATGGAAATAAATAACAAACTAATAAGCATGAAAAGCAGAATTAGTCAAGCAGAAGATAGAATCTTAGAGCTCAAAGACCAAAACACAGAACTAACCCAAACTGTCAAAAGCATAAAAAAGAAGCACAAAAATACAGAACAAAACCTTCGAGAGATGAATGGTTACTTCAAGAGACCGAACTTAAAAGTAATTGGCCTTCCTGAGACAGAGAGAGAAACAGAGCTCACACTGGAACAAACATTTCATAAAATAATTCAAGAAAACTTCCCTCATCTCATCAAGGATAAAAAAATACAAACACAAGAGATTCAGAGAACCCCTGCAAGACAACAACTGAGAAGACCAACTCCCAGACACATAATAATTCGCCTAAACAAAGAAAGTATAAAAGTAAAAATCCCAAAGGATGCAAGAGAAAATGATCAGTCTACGTACCAGGGAAGACCAATTAGAATAGCAGCAGATTTATCTACAGAAACCCTCCTGGCTAGGAGAGCATGGAGCCCAAACTTCAAAGTTCTAAAAGATAAACAATTTCAACTGAGAATAACCTACCCAGCCAAGATAAGCTATATCAGTGAGGGAGAATTGAAATCTTTCCCAGATATCCAATCCCTAAGAACCTACACTGCCAAAGGCCACCTCTACAAGAAACACTTAAGAAATTATAGAACACAGAAGAAAAGGAATAAAGAACAACAATGTTCCTGACAAGAGTACAGGCAAAAGATTAAAAACACATGATACAACTCTAAAATCAAAATAAAGACAACACCCAAACAGGAAGAACAACAACTCAGTAAGAACATTATGATAGAGATGAATTCTCACATTTCAATAATTAGTTTGAATGTGAATGAACTAAACGCACCACTGAAAAGAAATAGAATGGCAAAATCGATAAAATATCACCAGGCAACAATCTATTGCCTTCAAAACACTCACCTCACTAGAAAGGACACTCACAGACTCAAAGTAAGAGGATGGGAAACAAATTTTCAGGCAAATGGAACACAAAAGAAAGGTGGAGATGTGATCTTAATCTCAGACAAAATACCCTTTAAGCTATCAAAAATTTAAAAAGATACAGAAAGCCACTGCATAGTGATAAAAGGTTCAATCCATCAACAAGAAATATCCATCCTAAACATATATGCACAAAACATAGGAGCACCAAGTTTCATAAAACTGCTCCTAGTAAACTAAAAAAAGATATCGACTCCAATACCATCATAACTGGGGAGTTTAATACCCTACTCACAACACTAGACAGATTATCAGGACCAAAAATCAGCAACAAGATCTGAAACCTCAATGTGACCCTTGATCAAATGTACTTAATTGATACCACAGAACCTTCCATCCAAAGACCACAGAATACAAATTCTACTCTAAGATCGACCACATACTTGGCCATAAATCAAGCATAAGTAAAGTTAAAAGAACTGAAATTTTACCATGCAACTTCTCAGACCACAGTGGAATAAAAATAATAATTAATATCAACAAAGTCACCCAAAACTCCCAAATACATGGACACTAAACTGCATGATGCTAAACAACTTCTGGGTCAATGATAAAATCAAAACTGAGATCGCAAGATACCTGGAAATGAATGAAAATGAAGAAACATTTCACCAAAATCTTTGAGATGCCACTAAAGCTGTAGTAAGAGGGAAATTTATATCCCTAAAAAAGCACATGAAGAAAACAGAAGGATCAAAAATTAACAGCCTAATAAGATACCTAAGGAAGATGGAAAAGTAAGACCACAAAAACGCTAATTTCTGCAGAAGAATCCAGATCACCAATATAAAAGCCCAAATCCAGGACATAGAAGACAAATAGATAATACAAAAAGTCAATGAAACAAAAAGCTGTCTCTTCAAAAGGATAAACAAGATTGATGGTCCCCTGGAGAGACTGAACACGGAAAAGAGAGGAAAAAATCCAAATAAACACCATCAGAAACACAAAAGATGAAGTCACATCTGACCTGAAGAAATACAAAACATCATTAGAGACTACTATGTACATTTGTACGGAAACAAACTTGAAAACCTCAAGGAAATGGAGGACTTTCTGTCATCACGCACCCTGCCTAAGTTGAAACAAGAAGAAATTGAGACCTTTAATAGGCCAATAACAATCAAGGAAATTGACTATGTAATAAGAAAACTACCTACCAAAAAAAAAGCCCTGGACCAGATGGCTTACTAGCAGAATTGTACAAGACATTTAAGGAGGAGCTTATACCAATCCTACTGAAAGTATTCCAGGCGATTGAGAAAGAAGGAACTCTCCACAAATAATTTTACGAATCTAACATCACATTGTTATCCAAGGAAGTTAAAGGCCCAACAAAGAAAGAGAACTACAGGTCAATATCTTTGATGAACATAGACACTAAAATTCTCAAAAAGATCCTAGCAAACCGGATTCAACAACACATCTTAAAAATCATCCACTATGACCAAGTAGGCTTCATGCCTGGGATGCAGGGCTGGCTCAACATTCATAAAACAATAAATGTAATTAAATATATCAACAGATGGCAAAACAAAAACCACATGATTATATCATTAGATGCAGAAAAAGTTTTTGATAAAATTCAGCACCCATTCCTGATAAAAACCCTCGAACATCTAGGCATACTGGGAACATACCTCAAAGTAGTTAAAGCCATCTACGAGAAACCAACAGCCAGCACACTCCTAAATGGACAAAAAGTGGAACCATTTCCCCTGAAAACGGGAACAAGGCAAGGATGCCCACTCTCACCCCTCCTGCTCAATATAGTATTGGAAGTCCTGGCTCGAGCAATCAGAGAAGAGAAGGCAATCAGGGGTATTCAAATAGAAAAAGAGGAAGTCAAGCTATCTCTCTTTAGATGATATGATTGTGTACCTTGAAAACCCAAGAGAATCTATCAAAAACCTCCTTACACTGATAAAGGCCTTTGGAAAAGTCTCAGGATAAAAAATAAACGTACAAAAGACAATCACATTTCTTTGCACCAATAATAAACAAACAGAAACCCAAATAAGAAGAACAATTCCATTCACAATAGCCAAAAAAAAAGAAAAAAGAAATACCTTGGCATCTTCCTAACCACAGACGTGAAAGACCTTTACAATGAAAACTACAAAACTCTGCTCAAAGAAATCAAAGATGACACAAACAAGTGGAAAAATATCCCATGCTCATGGATTGGAAGAATCAACATTGTGAAGATGTCTATCTTACCTAAGGCAATCTACAGATTCAATGCAATACCTATCAAATTACAAGCGACATTCTTCTCAGATCTAGAAAAAACAACACAGGAATTCATATGGAAACACAAATGACCAAGAATAGCCAGACAATCCTCAGCAAAAAAAAAAAAAAAAAAAAAAAAAAGCAGGTGGTATCACACTGCCAGACGTCAAACTTTATTATAAATCTACAATCATCAAAACAGCTTGGTATTGGTATAGAAACAGGCATATAGATCAATGGAATAGAATTGAGATCCCAGAAGCCAAACCTCAATTTCTCAACCAACTCATCTTTGACAAAG
The DNA here is from genome assembly GCA_027257055.1 of Cephalopachus bancanus. Lineage (NCBI taxonomy): Eukaryota > Metazoa > Chordata > Mammalia > Primates > Tarsiidae > Cephalopachus > Cephalopachus bancanus. Next base: position 29,356 of record JAPVLO010002020.1, read on the forward strand.
CCTCCACCACCTATCACTGGGGAGAGGAGAACCTATTCAGTAAATCTTGCTGGGCAAATAGGCTGACCACATGCAGAAGATTGAAATAGGACCCTTATCTATCCCCATAAACAAAAATAAACTCCAAATGGATCAGAGACCTAAATGTAAAACCTCAATTCATAAGAGCCATAGAAAATAAATGACACACCCTCATGGAATTTGGAACTGGCATCTAATTCCTGAACACATCTTTAAATCCACAGGTCATAAGGGATAAGATAGACACGTGAGACCTCATTAAACTGTCAAGCTTCTGCAAAGCCAAAGAAACCATCAAAAGAGCATGGAGATAGCCTACCGACTGGGAAAAAATATTTGCCAACTCCAGATCTGACAATGGCTTAACATCTTGGATCTAAAAGGAACTAAAACATGCTGAAAAGAAAAAAGCAAACAAACAGCCCCTTTATAAAATGGACAAAAGACAGGAACAGACACTTCTCAAAGGAAGATATCTGACCAGCCAACAGACACATGAAGTAATGCTTAAGCCAGGCTCAGTGGCTCAGCCTGTAATCCCATGCCTTTGGGAGGCTGAGGTGATGGATTGCTTGAGCCCGTGGGTTCGAGATCCGCCTGGGCAGGCGAGACCTCATCTCTACAATAATATCAAAAAAATTAGCCGGGCATGGTAGCGCACACCTGTAATTCTGGCTACTTGGAAGGCTGAGGTGGAGGGATTGCCGGAGCCCAGCAAGTCAAGGCTGCAGTGGCTGGGAGCGGCCACTGCACTCCAGTCCGGGCAACAAGAGTGAGACTCCAACTCAAAAAAAAAAAAAATGCTTAACCTCACTAATCATCAGGTAAATGAAAATCAAAACCACACTTAGATATCACCTAACTCCAGTCAGAATGGCAATTATCAATAACTCAGAAAATAATAGTTGTTGGGGAGGGTGTGGTGAAAAGGGAACACTCCTACCCTGTTGGTGGGAGTGTAAACTAGTGCAACCTCTGTGGAAAGCAGTGTGGCAATTCTTAAAAGCTCTAAGCATCAACCTCCCATATGATCCTGCAATCCCCCTACTGGCAATATACCCTGAAGAACTCAAATCACTCTACAAAAAAGATACCTGCACACGAATGTTTACCGCAGCATTGTTCACAATAGCAAGAACCTGGAACCAACCATGTCACCCATCAAAAGAGGACTGGATTAAAAAATGTGGTACATATATATGATGGAATACTATGCAGCCATAAAAAAAAAACAAAAGCATGAATTTCTCAGCAACCTGAATGGAGCTAGAGTCTATAATATTGAATGACCTCTCACAGAAACAAATATCTGAGTATCACATATTCTTACTCATATAGTGGACCTTGATCATCCAACGCACTACCATAAGAAAATGACTGACATGGTGGGAAACTATGGTGGGGGTATGGAACTAATGGTAGTCAACATCCGTCTGGGGATGGGGAGACACCTATTATCAACAAGGGGGCCTGAAGAAAGCATATTTGTATGCCTAACACTTAACTGTACCCCACAATATCAAAATAAGTTATTGATCATAAAAAAATAAAAAATAAAATAAAGTGATTCTTAAAAATAAATAAATCAATAAAATAAAATAGTAAAAGATTCTAATTTAGCAACATAATGTCACACTCAAAATACTAGAAAATTAAACCAAACCAAACTTCAATTTAGTACAAAATGCAAATAACAGAGAAAATAAGATAAAATGAATATATAAACATATAAAAATAAACAAAATTAAAGGTTCCATATGTAAAAAATATAAATAAAATTGTTAAACCACTAACTAGACTAACCAAGAAATGAAAAACCTGTATATCTAATCATACACAATCACAATTTAAAAAATGATACAAAAGAAATAGAAAGGATAATCAGAAACTATGATTGTATACTCAAAAACCAGGTAGTTTAAATAAATGAATTAATTCATAGACATATGCAGCATCCTGAGATTGAACTAGAAATAAATAGATGTTTTGAAAAGAGCAATAATGAATTGTGAGATAGAATCAATAATAAAAATAATTTGAACAAATAAAAACAAGAAACCAAGGTAGAGATGGATTCATAATTGAATTGTACCAAACAGAGAAGATGAGCTAGTACTAATATTCCTGAAACAATTCCATACACTCTAGGAGGTAATTCTCTATATTTTGTAATAAAAGACCAGTACTTACCTAATACTAAAACCAGGCAAGGACATAACACAAACATTAAACCACAGACTAATATCCTTCATGAGTATAGATCTGAAAATCCTAAAGAAATTACTAGTAAATTGAGTCCAACAGTACATCAAATAGAAAATGCAGCATGAACAGATAGGTTTTATCCCAGGGAAGCAAGGATGTTTTACAACACACAAATCAATAAATGGAACCCATCACATAAAAATAATTAAGACGAAAAAGCTTAAAATTATCTGAAAATATTACAGGAATTTTTCAATAAAATTCATAATTTTTTATTATAAAAATCAGCATATTTATTGCTAAAAAATTCAAAATGCAATCAACGTTATGCATTAAAAACCCAGAGTGATTATCAGAATGGGAAAACTTTAGATAATGTTCTCTAAGATTTGGAATATGACAGGGATGCATGCTCTCACCAATTTCAGTCCATATAATTCTGGAATACTAAAAGGAGCAACTAGTAGTAAAAAAAAGAAGAAGAAAGAATAAAAAATGAAATAAAAGCCTTAAATTCCTCCAAATTGAAAAGGAGAAAATGAAACTAGCCATGTTCATTGAGGACATAATCTTAAACCAAAAAAAGTATAATTAAAGAATGAAAAAAAAAACCATCTTAGACTTGATAAATGAATTCAGCAATGTATTCCACGATACCAAATTAGTGTGACAAGATTATTACCATTTTTTATACAACTGAATTTTAAAAAACAGAAAAAAAGATCAACATATTTTTCAAAGATGTAGATATCCCAGTAGTTTTAGTGAAAACAAACTTAATATCAGCTTGTTTGAACAAAACTTTCAGAATAAGTAATTAAATTATTAAAGTAGAAACAGAATGCGAACAAGTCCTAGACCCAAGGATAGCTATAAGCCAACAAATTAGGCATTATTTTGCTTAGCAGTTTTAGTTTTAATGTAAATATGTATTATTATTTAGAATATTAGCCTCTGAACTATATAATGCCTATTTTATCATTTTACTTGAAATAAAATCAGGATTTTTGGAACTTCCAAGTAGTTTTTAAAGTTGTCCAATATGGATATAAACTAACCTCTATTCTTCTCTACATAACAAATGTGAAATAACTGTCACAATATATCAATGTTTTCACAGAAAGATTTTTAAGGCTTCGGGCATATAAAATGTGTAATATCTGTGTGACAATGTCATAATTATATACAGAATATATTTAAGTTTTCATGGATTAAGGTTTCTGGTGGGTGGGGGAGGCCCCTCCCACATCTGACTTTGTGTATAAAAGACCCATTGAAATTCCCAACATCACACATCGCTTCTGCACTAGACTGGAGTCCAGTCTCTTTCTCTCTCTCTCTCTTTCTCTCCTCTCCCCACCAATCACTGATGCTGTCTCCACTTTTGGGGTACCCTTAACCCGGCTGGAGCTGGCCTCTGGCACAGACTGGAGTGCAGTGGCCTCTCCCAACCACTGCAGCCTCAACCTGCTGGGCTCCGATGATCCCTCCGCCTCAGCCTTTCAAGTATCCGGAATTACAGACATGCACTACCACGCCCGGCTGATTTTTTGATTTATTGTAGAGATGAGGTCTTGCTGCCCAGGTAGGTCTCAAACCTGGGGGCTCAGGCAATCCACTCACCTCAGCCTCCCAAAGGTGCGGGATTACAGGCTAAGCCACAGAGCAGGACTGGTGGAAAATCTTTAATATGTGTTGTTGATTCTGGGTTACTAGGATCTTGTTGAGAATTTTAGCATCTATGTTCATCAAGGATATTGGCCTGTAGAGTTATTTCTTTGTTGGAACTTCACCTGTCTTGGTATCAATGTGATATTAGCTTCATAAAATGATTTGGGGAGAGTTCCATCTTTCTCAATCACCTGGAAAACTTTTAGTAGGGTTGTTATCAGTCTCCCCTTGCATATTTTGTAGAATTCTACTGAAAAGCAATCTGATCCAGGACATTTTTTGTAGGTAGTTTTCTTATGACATAGTCAATTTTCTGGATTGTTATTGGTCTATTTAGGTTCTCAATTTCTTCTTGTTTCAAACTGGGCAGGTAGTATAACATAAGAAAGGCTTCTGTTTCCTTTCATTTATTTTTTCCATACTGGTGTACATAGTAGTCTCTAATAATCTTTTATTTATTCAGGGTGAGTGGTGACTTCATCTTTTATGCTTCTTATTTAGTTTATTTGGGCTTTTAAACTTTTTTTCTTGGTCATTATATCTAGGGGATCATCCATCTTCTTTATCCTTTCAATGAATCAGTTTTTTTTTCATTGATTTTTTTTGTATTATCTTTTTGTCGTCTATATCCCAGATTAAGGCTTTTATTTTGGTGATGTGGATTCTTCTGCTGAAGTTAGGGTTTTGATGGTCTTGCTTTTCCAATTTCCTTAGGTGACATATTAGTCTGTTAGCTTGCGACTGTTCCATTTTCTTCTTGTTTGTTTGTATCGATATAAATTCCCCTTACTACAGCTTTCATGGCATCTCAGAGATGTGGTAAGATTTTTCGTTACCTTCGTTTCTTCCAGGTATCTTTTAAACACTGCTTTTATTTCCATGTTGACACAGGAGTTGCTTAGCATCATGCTGTTTAGTTTCCACGTCTTTATGGGTTTGGTGGGAAATTTGTTTTTGTTGATATTCATATTTATTCCACTGTGGAATGAGAAAATGCCAAGCAAAATGGCAACATTATTAAATTTGCTTATCCTTGATTTAAGGCCTAGTTAGTGATTGATCTCAAAGCATGATCTATGTCGTGATGAGTAGAACATATAATTTGTGGTCATTGGTAGGAGTGTTCTATAGGTATCAAATATGTCCATTTGGTCAGGAGTAACATTGAGGACCCTAATCTACTTGCTGAATTTTTGTCTTAATTATCTGTCTACAGTTGTGGGTGAGGTATTAAAGTAACCAGCTATGATAGTTTTAAAGTCAATATCATTTTTAAGATTTCCTAAAAGTTGCTTTATGATAGTTGGTGCTCGTATGTTGGGTACATATATGTTTTGTATGAGTATTTCTTATTGATGAATTGAAACTTTTGTCATTATATAGTGACCTTCTGTATCCGTTTTTATTTTATTTTTTATTTTTTAGTTTTTGTGAGTTGGAGTCTCACTCTGTCGCCCAGACTGGAGTGCAGTGGCTGCTCCAGGCCACAGCAGCTTTGACCCGCTGGGCTCTGGTGATCCTTCCACCTCAGCCTTCTAAGTAGCTGGAATTACAGGTATGCGCTACCACACATGGCTGATTTTTTGATTTATTGTAGAGATGAGATCTCGCTGCCCAGGTGGGTCTCGAACCTGCAGGCTCAGGCAATCCACTCACCTCAGCCTCCCAAAAGCATGGGATTACAGGCTGAGCCACCAAGCCCGGCTTGTATCTTTTTAAAAAATTTTCATTGTTCAAAGTGTATTTTGGCTGATTTTATGATCGCAATTCCTGCTTTCCCTTTTTTTCTGTTAACCTGAAATTTTGCTTCCCATCCTCGTACTTTGAGTCTGTGAATGTCCTTTGTGGTAAGATGAGTCTCTTGGAGACAATATATTGTTGCCTCACAATATTTTATCCATTTTTCCTTTCTATGTCTTTTCAGTGGTGCATTTAGTCCATTCACATTCAGGCTAATTACTGAATTGTGAGAGTTTATTCCTAATGAGGTTCTTAAAGATTTGCTGTTTTTCCTGTTTGTTTTTTGTCTTTCTTTTTATTTTTGGGTGATTCGTGTGTGTTTACAATCTTTTTCCTGCACTCTTGTTAAAAACTTTCTGTTTCTTTTTCCACTTTTTTCTGTGTTTAATATATTTTTAAGAGACTCTTTGGATCTGCTCTAGAGGCATTGTAAGAAGTTATGAGATGGGCTTGGTTGCTCAGTCCGTAGTCCCATGCTTTGGGTGGCTGAGGTGAGTGAATCGCCTGAGCCTGCGTGTTTGAGACCCACCTGGGCAACTTGGCAAGACCTCATCTCTACAATAAATCAAAAAAATCAGCCGGGCATGTTAGCACGTGCCTGTAATTCCAGCTACTCAGAAAGCTGAGGTGGAAGGATTGCCAAAGCCCAGCAGGTTGAGGCTGCAGTGGCCAGGAGCGGCCACTGCACTCCAGTCTGTCAGGTAGAGTGAGACTCTAACTCAAAAAAAAAAAGGAAGTAATGGATTTAATGTCTGGGAAATATTTTAATTCTACCTCTCTACTGTCAAAGCTTAGATGGGTAGGTTTTTCTTGGTTAAATGTGTTTATCTTTGAGAATTTTGAAGATTGGACTCCAAGTTCTCCTTGTCTGCAGTGTTTATGTAGATAAATCTGCTACTATTCTAATTCGTCTTCCCTGGTAAGTAATCTGACCTTTTTCTGTTGCTGTATTTAGTATTTTAAAAATTTTATTCCTACTTTTTTTAGGCGAATCGCAATGTCTCTAGAATTTCGTCATCTCATTTGGGGTCTCACAAGGGTTCTCTGAATCTCTTGTGTTTGAATGTTCACATCAATGATAAGATGAGGGAAGTTTTCTTGAATAAGATGAGGGAACTTTTCATGGAGTGTTTGAACCAGGGTCATCTCTGTATGTCTTCCTGCTCCAGGAAGTTCAATTACTATTAGTTTTACCCTTTTGGAATATTTTCTTATCACTTGAAGATTTTGTTCTGCCTTTATAATCTTCTTTTCCATGTTTTTGACATTTTGAGTTAGTTTCATATTTTGGCTTTCAAGCTCTGAAATTCTTTCTTCTGCTTGACTAATTCAGCTTTTTATGTTTATCAGTTTGTTATTTATTCTATTCACAGTGTTCTTCACTGCTGTTGTCTCAGTCATCATCTCCTTCATTCTTTCCTCTTGTCTCTCATCAATTGCATTTATTCTCTTTATTAATGGCTTGATATCAGGGTTTGTAGTTTGACACTAGTCATTCAGAGGGCTCTTCAATTTTTGTGCTGTAAAGTCTGTTTTCTCGGTGTCTGACCTCCCTGGGGTCTTTGCGACAACTCATAATTTTTTCCCCTTTGTGTAGAATTTCCTAAACCTTACCTTTTTTTCCCTCCTCTTTAATTTTACTGTTCAGGGTTGGTGTGGTTGCTTTTACTTCTCTTTGGCTCAGTCTCCTATTTTTTCTTATGTGGATCCTCTGGCTTTTTTCATTTAATGAAGCTGGACTTTGTTTTGGGGAAAGTACTTTTTGCAGATTTGAGATTTAATTGAAGGGAAACTATGATGCAAAATCTCTCTGCATATCAGAGTATCCACTGACAGATGTATGGGCACCATGGAACCCGCTTCCTACTGTCGTACAATCTTTCCATGCAGTGGGGTATAGATTTGCTCCCTGGAAGCAATATTTGGTAAGAAAAATAAAAAGAATAGAAAAGTGAAGGAAGGAGGCAAGAGGAAGTTTGAGAGAGAGGAGTAAGAGCGAAAACAGACAAACATGCCATCTAACACATGAAAAGAGACACATGTACAGATAAAAACTAAAACATTCAGATAATCATACAGACACATCAACAAACACCTGCCTATTGAAGTATTCTTACCATACACAAACTGAAAGTATAAAGAATAGAAATAAATCAGTAAAATAATAGAAATAACACAAGTACTAATACCTTATCAAAGCCAGAAAGAAAGAGAAAAAAAAAACAATGACAATAAAACAACAACAAAAAATGAGCAAAACAAACACACAAAATTAAAAACAAGGAACCAACCTTGCTCTGAGATCATCCTTGTAAGTCCAACATCCTTTCAGATCTAATTTCGCGACTCTCTCCTCTGTTCTCAGTGCAGGGAGATAGGGTTGCTTACAGCTTGGCTCAAATGGCCCAGGCTGGCTTTGGAAGGAGGGTGGATCAGATGTGTACTAACCCAGCTTGCTGACTGTCATGTCTGCCACTCAAATCTGACCTGTTTATGTCCAGTCCAACATTGGAGAGGGGCTTCTGTCTCTCCCAGTTTGATGAGATTATCTTAGGTCCCATGTTGGGGGCTAGGTGGAGCTGAGTGGGGCAATGAAGAGCTCTTATGGTCCTGGGACAGAGAAAATAACTGTGGTCAGCATATCCTCACCACATATGGGGCTCCTCTCCAGCTCTCCCCGTTCCTCTCTCCACTGATCAGATCCCAGGCTCCAGCTGATCCACTACAAGGTGTGATGTTGTGGGTCAGGTGCCAGGTCTTGAGAATCAGCCGGATTCTCCAGTCTCTTCTCAGGAGTAGATGATCCTGTATGCCATGCTACTATCTAAGGGTGGTGGGGAATGGCAATTTCCTCAGAGGGGTTTCCTGGGTGCATGAACCTGAGTCTTTCCTCAGATGGACTTTCACTCTCCCACCAGCACATGCCTACCCATGCAGAGAGTCTTTATGGACACTTTCTTTTGCAGAAACACTCACAGGCCAATATGTCCAGTCATCATCTTAAGCTCCACCCACAAAAAACATTATTTTACATGCCAATGTTAGCCTTTTGATTCTAATTGTTTAATATATATCATGGACTACTTTGTATATCACAAGGTTTTAGCTCCCTCAGAGAATCTACATAACCACAAGAAGCCTCTATGCCTCCGTGTTTACGTCCTTTGTCCTGTCTCATATAGTCTGTGACCATTAGTTGCTGTTCTTTGCATGTTGTCTCTCTTATGGCACAACCAGCCTGTCCTCCATGGCTAAATCGGGTGGTCCTTGAAATGCCACTACAATCTCAAGAATGTGCCTCAATTGAGAAGGGTTTTTGACATTCTCAGCACTCTTTTCTCTATGTGTGTGTTTGCCCAGTAATATATGGCAGTGTCTGAGACCTTCGAGTTACTCCACTTCGTGTTGGCAATTTTCTCAGAATTGTCTGCAGAGACAGTAATGTGGCCTTGGAAGTTGGCCTGTAGTGGGTATCTGAGTCACTAGACTCTATCATCCTCATCCCCTTCAGACTTTTCCCAGACATTTGGCACACCTACCTGTGCAGTAGACAATAAAGCTATATCCAGAAGTTTTAGAGGAGATACTCAGAAATCCTTCAGATCTTTTCAAATCTGTCCCAGAATGCACCAGCTTCCCCTGGGCACAGTCACCTGTGCCAGAAACACAGTACTCGAACCAGGGCTTCCTCATGCCCAGCCACATTGTAGCCCAGGCTTTAGGTGGGACTACCTGGGAGAACAGCCAGGAGGACGGTGATGAGGGTGAAAGACCCCATCCTGGAGGAGGACAGAAAGGAAGACACTGAGAACCCCGGGTAGGCAGTGAGGCTGACTCACTGTGGAAGGCAACCATGAGCTTAAATGGCAAGTTCCACTATTGATTTTGCATAATTATCGCCCAGCCATGTATCAGAGACTCTTCTGGATATATAACTAAGAATCCCAGAGGCAGCTTGCTGGCTGACCTTTGATTATTAGAGGGGAAGAATAAGGTCACTGTAGTGTCACAACCTGCCATTCACATGCCCTCACATTCTGGTTCATGTTGCTGTAGGACCAGATCAAGAGATGCATCCAACCCCATCTTCTGTTTACCATGAGCAATCCTTCAGAATCTACATGTAATTCATTGTTTTTGAAGCAAACTAAAAACTCTGATAAATAGACCTGAATGTCCAGAATTAGAGAATTCTTATACATATATGTCTGAAAACAAGGACTGTCACAAACGACTTTATTCACCATTTATATGTTTCCCATCAATCTGAATATGATCTCGTAATCCAACTGAAGTCAGAACAATTGATACTAGTTGCTCAACAAGCTTCATCTTTATTAATTTGGCATATTTGACCTGTGAATGTTCAAAATTTTAAAATTTTATTTTTATTTTTCTTGGGGTAACATATCTGTTCTTCTCTTGATTTTTTAATGATAATTTTGTGTTTGAGTTTCTAAATTCATCTGGAGGAAAATTAATAGAGAATATGTGTTTAGCTACACAAAATGCTAGAGGACCTAAAGGCATCACCATTTCTAGAGTCACTCCTATTAGTTTTTTTTTTTTTAGGACCTTTGTGTCTACTCCTCTAGTGCCTCCCTTAATACCATTCCTTTATACCCATTTAAATATGTAAGCATCACAGAGTGAGTTCCTGATATATTCCCTTTATTTCAGCATATTTGATGACCTGGGTAAGGAGCATATTAGATGATGACCGTGGTTATCACCATAAAGCTAAATACAGCAAGACTTGGGTATATAGTACCAGCCATGCCATCTGAAAAGCCAGATTTCCATTTAAAAGACAGGGGAGATATCCTCATTATCAGGGTAAAATTATTTTGTACAGTCTGTCTTTCGGTGATCCAGAAATGCTATCCATCAGGAGATGCTTGCTGTGTATTAGAGTCAGCAGTGCCATGCGCAATATTTCCATTTGAGCCATGAGTCAAACATCCATCAAAACTTGCTCCTCCTTTTTGCAGCTCAAAGAACCAAGCAGATGCTGCTGCATTAGTCATTCTCACAATACACTGGCAAATGTCCATTATCTGAAATACCCATTAATGACATTAATTAAATCACAAAATGTCACAAGTTTTCCACACTGCTCTACTTATTCTAAAGGACTATCAGATTCCATTCTCTAGGATGACTACTGGGCTGCCTCTTGTTTGACTACTGTGTGTTCCAGGACAACTCTCTTCTTTGTTGGTGGACAAGAGTCTAGAATCTCATCTCAGTGGGCACAGTGTAGTGTTGATTGCAAGCTTTTTTTCATTTTAGTGATAAAAAACATGAATTGCTTCACAAGATTTTTCATTATCTGATTTTGAAGAAATAAATTAATTGGGAGTTGGATATGTAATTTTAAAATTCCATTGGTGAGTTTTACCTGCTGCTACTTTTTGGAGTGCACATTCTCTCTCATGCCATGGGATTCTGTAGAAAGGCAGGCAACCTCATCCTCCATCTGTTCATCCTTTTATATTATACACAATGCCTCAGACATGTGTCAGTGAGTCAGGAATTTTCTAGCAAATCCTACTGATTCTGTTACTGTTTCCAGACCATCTTCATTTTCCCCAATCAATAAAAGTTCAAGACCCCAAACGAGCTGCTATGTTCATTGTTAGAGCAGATTGCAGCAAAACATATACATTGAAATAAGGAAAGAGACCATGGTGAAGTCCCTGAGAAATCAGGTACAAGATTTCTGATATCATCTTCCAGTAGAGTCTCGCATACATGTTGAGTTCCTTAGCAGTGTTGGATGATGTTACTATTACTTCGTTACAGAGGAAGAGTACTAGGGAATATGGGCTTAGGACTCTGAAATCCTCAAGGACTTTAAGGGAACACCATTTCTCCAATCAACTCCTGGTACTGTTGTTTTAGGGCATTTGTGTATTCCCTTTTACTTCCTTCTTTAATTCAATTTCTTAATGTCTATTTAAACATGTCCACATCTATGGGTGTGCCTATGCTTCCTCTATGGCATGTGTGGGGAGTTTGCCACAATGGAAGCTCTCCTGCGCATTAGCACCCAGTGGTGTTCATTGGACTCTATCGTAAAGGTCTATTGCACCTGCATAACTGACCTGCCATGCTCAGACACCAGCTTTCCAGAGAAAAAACAGGTGTTCCTACACCCAAAATCAATGTGTACCTACACCCCAAATCAAGTAGTTGAAAATATTTAATATATTATTGAACATGTCTTGAATATGTTAAATAATGTATAGGTTTATGCAGGAAAGCTTTTCCATATACAGTGAGTAACATAAAAAACACTTCAGAAAAACCATGCCAAGAATAAGATCTAGTACCCCACCAGTTGACATTGATGAATCAGTAGAGAAGACTGTCTCAGAATCTATCAGGTTTTGCAAAGCCCAGACCCACACTGCACATGAGTCCAGGTGAGATGGCATCAGGCTGTTAGAATAAAAGATAAAGTACTGAGACAAAGAAGACGGAAAACACGACAAAATTAAGGCCCCATATGAGACAACGTAGATGGGAGGTGAGACTGAAAGCATGTGGGGGAGCATTGATGGACACAAGAGGCTCAACATAAAACAAGGCAGTGAGGGTCTGCCTGAGCAAAGAAGATTATGTCCTGAAGGTGGTTTTGGAGCAGTGGGCATGTGTACACAAGGCTTCGGTGTAGTGGAATGAGGAGGATATTAAGTGTAGGCATTTCCGAGAGAGCTGGTACAGGTACTAGGTATAACTCATATACCTCCTAGGCTTACACCCATATATATCAAAGATAAGGTTTAAAAAATGTTCCTACCCTGACAGAAATGACTGAATCTCAGAATGAGAAAGACGATGAGGAGTGTACCCAGGAATGGGAACAGAGCTTGAAAGCAAGCTTCCTGCCCTCACACAGGCCTGCCTTCCCTCTGTTCCCACAGCTTGCATATCTAATACTCGTATTGTGATGGGAGCTATGTTCCTATCAGAAGACATTCTGATGCCTTCATTTGAGTGCAACAAGAATCCGTAATCTGGAAACAAAGTCTCAAAGTGTCATCAATGTTTCCAAAATATTTTAGGGTAATAAAATAAATAAACGAACAGAAGACATTTTAAAAGTACAAAAATAAACAGATTTGCATGGTTTTTTTTAAAAAAAAAAAACACACTCGAGTCCCTTAACAAGACTTAGACAAAAGAGGATCCTACTCAAATATGAGAGGGAACTTAAAAAGAGAAAATATTTTTTGAAAGACAGATGTTTTGTAGTACAGGCTTTTCCCACTAGGTAAGTATTCTATGAAACCATCACCAATAGTGTAACAGCTTGTGATGTGCTAAGAGGCTGCATATGGCTTCACTGAAGAATATTTGAAGATTTTTAAAACACATTTCTCCATTTTGTGATGGCTGATTTTCAAGTAGACCTGTATATTCTGTGATTAGTGTTTAGCAGTCTGAGGAAAAGTGGCATGACCACCAAAACCCTTCCCTCCCTATTCACCCAATCGAGGCCTGAGAGTCTTTTTCTTCCTCCACATGAAAAAAGTTCTCAAAGGGAAATGTTTTGCATATGTGAAAGGGATGAACAACAATGGCAGAAGCACTGAAATGCATCAGAATTAAAACATTTGAAAACTATTTTGAGCAATGAAAAAAATCATATAGTGTCGGGGTGCCCGCCCTGACTTAGGGTATCGTTAGGACCGCTCCGGAGAATCTGGAAGGCGAGAAGAGACCACTCAGAGGCAGTTCTTCTGGGAACAGTCTGATAAGGACCTAAGCCAAATTTTATTCGGACTCCGTCCAACTTACATACCATTTTTCATACCCTCCAGCAGTGTGATAATCACTTGCTGGGGGCGTACAAACTCCATGATGTATATTGCGCTTTACAAACTATACATCACAGACCATCACAAGACTTGCAAGCTCCAAGCAGACAGTTTGAACTCCACGATGCCTGGTGTGCCTCACAAATCTCACATCAAGGTCACAGGTGCACAAATACAGTTCGTTAAAAAGTGTCTTCCATAGTGTTCAACAAATCATTCATATTATACTCTTTGTTCTAAACCCTGATTAATACAAAAACTTTCTTAGTTAACTCTAGGTTCAATCTAAGTTCACTGAATCCTAATATTTTTTAACGATTGATATTATCAACTTAACACTATACTATAATTTATAAGTTTACTTAAATGACTTAATTTTTATTTATTCCATTAACCTATTATGACTCAACATAATGGCCTGTAATTCTATAACAATTAATTCAAAACTTATTTCTTATCATGACTTATATGAGTTTCATGATCTAGTGTTTGGACTTTAATACTATGCTATATCTCATTCTATTCTAATAAAACTACAACTTTAACCCAAAACTTAAATCTTTTTTCCTAGTATGTTAATACATGACTACATGTAAAATTTCCTATTGTCATATTAGAAGCAAAAACAACACCATTGGGAAAGTTTCGGTATACTAATCAAAGGATCTTAAAATTGGCCTACAGGAACAGGAACTAAAGTCATAATCTGAGAAAAGGAAACTTAAAAAGCTTAAACAAAACCTAAAAGTTTTCTATGAATGCTTATTACTGTTTAAATTTTTCCAATGGAAAATGTATCGCCTTAAATGTATGTTTTATCCAAACAGGTCTATTCTAAAAATCAAATAGTATCTGTCACACTCTTGGATAATGGACTGTATGGTTACTATGGCAATGGCCACGGGCTGAAGCAAACAGAGTTTCGGCATGTAACGAAACTAGAAAAACGTCCTGCCTGGCTAGAAGCAGGGCAATAAAACTATTATGGTAATTTAGTTTCTAATCTTAATCCTAGGAGAAACTGCCTTTGGGAACAAGAGCTGACTCACCGGTCTACCAGGAAATAGAAGTTAAAAAATATCTAGAAAGAAGTAAGATTTAGAAGGGACAAGGTCATTCTGCTGTATAACCTTTCATCAGGTGTATAGAGATTTACTTATAAGTTTTACTACCATGTATGCACACTGGTCACTAATCACATGCCAATATTATAGGTATAACTGACATCCTATGTCAGAGGCGATCATCCAGATGGGCCTTTACAGGCCTCAGCCATGTAGCTATAGATGTTGGCTCCCAACAATATAGCTATACTGTGTTAAACTGAGAGTGAACTGAAGATAACTGAAGTTGTACATGTAAGTTAAATGTACAAATATTTCATGAATAAATGCTGAGTTTCAGGGGAGTTCTCCCTCATACACAATATAAGAAATAAAAGAGAAAGATTTCTAACTGATAAAACTGAAATTCAAAAGAAGTCATAAAGAAGGATTCTGATATTATTCAATGTTACCTTCAACTGCCCAGGTGTCTATAAGGCTGTTGACTGAGAACCTAGTAAATTAATTGAAAATACAATGGTGGTGATCACATGTTCTGAACACCTCACTAAAATTCCAGAAAAATCAATTTTTGTCAAAGATGTTCATGTCCCTGAATAATTCAGTAGAGTCTGAAGTTAGATTAATCCAAAACAAAAATGCTTTTCTTTTTCCAAGTTTGCAACCCAATAAAAAATAGAAACAAGTCACAGAAATGAAGATCCAAAAAACAAAGAAAACTACAGGCCAATATCACTTATGAACATAGACGCAAACATCCTCAACACGATTATAGCAAATCGGATCAAAAAATACATCTCAAATATCATCCACCATGATGTAGTAGGCTTCATCCCCAGGATGCAAGAGTGGCTGAACATTCGCTAAACCATAAATGTCATTAAATACATCAACAGATGTAAAAGCAAGAATCACATGATTATCTCATTAGATGCAGAAAAAGCTTTTGATAAAATACAGCATCTCTTCTTGATAATAACCCTCAAACATCTAGGTATAGTGGGAATACACCTCAAAATAGTAAGTGCCATCTGCAACAAATCCACAGCTAGCATATTGCTAAGTGGTCGGAAAATGGAATCATTTCCCCAGAAAATTGGAACAAGACAAGGATGTCCACTGTCACCCCTCTTGTTCAATATTGTGTTAGAAGTCTTAGCCCAGGCAATTAGTCAAGAGAAGGAAATCAGGGGTATCCAGATAGGAAAAAAGGAAGTCAAGTTATCAGTCTTAGCTGATGATATGATTCTATACCTTGAAAATTCAAGAGAATCTGTCAAAAACCTGCTTGCACTGATAAAGGACTTTGAGAGGGTCTCAGGGCACAAAAATGTACAAACGACAGTTGAATTTCTCTACACCAACAACGAGCAGGCAGAGACCTAAATAAAAATCCCAATCCCAATCACAGTATCCATCAAAAAATTGAAATACCTTGGCATCTTCCTAACCAGAGAGGTGAAGGACATTTACAATGATAACTACAAAACACTTCTCAAAGAGATCAAAGAAGACACAAACAAATGGAAAAATATCCCATGCTAATGGATAGGAAGAATCAACATTGTTAAGATGTCCATCCTACCAAAGGCAACCGACACATGCGATGCAATGCCCATTTAGGTACCAACATCATTCTTCTCAGACCTGGAAATGACAATACAGAAATTTATATGGAAACATAAACGACCACCAATAGCCAAAATAATCCTTAGCAAAAGAAACAAAGCAGGAGGTATCACAATTCCAGACTTTCAACTTTACTATAAGGCAACTGTAATCAAAACATGCTGGTATTGGTACAAGAACAGGCAAATATACCAATGAAACAAGATAGAGATTCTGGAAGCATAACCTCAATTCCTCAACCAACTCATCTTTGACAAAGCCTCCAATAACAACCACTTTGGAAAGGAGAACCTATTCAGTAAATGGTGCTGAAAAACTGACTGAACACATGCAGAAGATTGAATCAGGACCCCTATCTATAACCATACACAAATATTAATGCTAAATGGATCAAAGACCTAGACGTAAAACCTCAAACTGTAATAACCTTAGAAAATGCAGGAAACACTCTTATGGAAGTTGGAACTGGCAACTGATTCCTGATTAAAACCCGAAGTCCATAGGCCATAAGAGATAAGATAGATAAGTGGGACCTCATTAAATTGACAAGCTTCTGCAAAGCCAAAGAAACCATCAAGAGCAGGTGAGAGCCCACAGAATGAGAAAAAAATATTTTCCAACTGTATATCTGACAAAGGCCTAACATCTAGATTCTACAAGGAAATTAAACATGTCAAAAGGAAAAAAAAAACAGTCCCTTTAAAAAGTGGGAAAAAGACATGACTAGACACTTCTCAAAAGAAGATATACGGGTGGCCAACAGACACATGAAAAAGTGCTCAGTCTCACACATCATTAGAGAAATGCAAATCAAAACGACATTGAATACCACCTAACCCCTGTAAGAATGGCCATCATTAATAAAACAAATAATAACAAATGCTGGCAAGGATGTGGATAAAAAGGAACAAAACTACACTGCTGGTGGGAATGCAGACTAATACAACCTCTTTGGAAGACAGTGTGGTGATTTCTGTAGGAACTAGAAATTGACCTTCCACATGACCCAGCAACTCCCCTAATAGGAATATACCTGGAGCAACTCAAATCATTCTACATAAAGACACTTGCACACATATGCTTATTGTAACTTTATTCGCAATAGCAAAAACATGAAACCAACCGTGTTGTCCATTGACGCTGGACCGGATAAAAAAATGTGGAACATATACACAATGGAATACTATGCAGCTATAAAGAAGGACAAATATATGGAATTTGCAGCAAATTGTAATATTTGGAGTCAATCATACTCAGAGATTTATCACAAAAGCAAAGAACTGAGTTCCATATGTTCTCATTCATAAGGAGAACTTGAAGAATTATAATGCTATAAGAAACCCATTGGCGGTAGTGGAAAACTGTCTGGGGAAGGGAGAGTGGGACTGGCAGTTGGGGAAAACTGCTTGGGAAGTGGAGGGACATACCTTATCAACAAGGATACCTGCATGACCAATGTTTGTATACCTAACCCTGAATTGTACCCTACATTTATATAACAAATAAATAAATTTTAAAAATAGAATTGCTGTATCCAAATTCAGAATGCACAGTGCGATCTGGGCAGCAATAACTCTAAGGAAGGTTCTTTCATAGGAAAACACTCGAGTCTATACAGTTTCATGTGTGGTGTACATAATCAACTCCTTACTCAGATTCAGCAGACGAAGCAGTTTTTCTCCTATTGTGGGAAGAAGTGAACATATACTTGGTAAATAACAGCCTACTGAAGTTTTCTATACATGAGCAGAAACAAAAGAATATGAGGAAAGGTGATCTTACCCTAGATTTAACAGTTCCTAAAGAAAAAGGTAGATCTGTGCGAACCCACCCTCAGAATTAAAGCGTGATTCGTTAAGGATGAAAGTGGTAACCCCACAATTATTTTCAGAGTACATTCATTCTTCTATATGCCATCTGAGAGTACAAAAATATGTTTTCATTTTCCAAAATTCATAATCAGTGTCCCGTTCCTAAAAATGCACTTCCCATCTCTCCCACAACAGGCAGCCCCATGGAACGGGAACCTAGTGCCCATCGCTGACATTGATCACCTAGTTTGTGACAACACATATGTTCTGGGAGCAGCTCCCCTAAGGTAGTCACTGAATAAAGTTTATATTACTAAGGTAAACACACTTTTGGTACTAAAAGGGCATTCTTAATGGGCAACTGGACCTCAGGGAGGTAAGAATAGGCATGTCAGACATTTTTGGATCACCAGGTAATTAAGAAGCCTCAACTTACTCTCTCCAATCTTCTTCTCTGGTTTTCAGACTTGTGTATTGGACTGAAAATATTCACAGCATCACCTGACCTCCGGTCTCATCTTCTGCATCCATTAGTGACACCTGACTGAGGGGTATATGAGATAGTTTCCTTCTATTGTAATGGAATTTTATCATACAGTGGTATGTATAGAATCATAAACATAGAGTGATCCCAGGAGAAACAGATGGAAAGGAAGCCATAGCATTGACAGAAAAACAGCCCTCAACCTCCCTCTGCATCCTCCCCTGAGGCTGCCCCATCTGGTGTGTGTCCTGCTCAGCTTCTACTTTGGCATTCCAGGGATGTTTTTGTCAGGGCTCAAAGGATATTTGCTCACTGTGCCTGTTGCACAGAAATATACAGCTGTGTCCTCGTCTTTCAGGTTGTTCATTTGCAGATAAAGCATGTTCTTAGCATTGTCTCTGGAGGTGGTGAATTGTCCCTTCACAGAGTCTGCATATGTTGTGCTACCACCAGTATCAATGTGTGAGATCCACTCCAGCCCCTTCTCTGGAGCCCGGCGGATCCAATGCATCCAGAAGCTACTGAAGGAGAACCCGGAGGCCTCACGGGAGAGTCTCAGCGATCCCCCGGGCTGGATCAAACCTCCCCCAGACTCCACCAGTTGTACCCCACACTGGACACCTGCAAACACAAAGACATGTAGGTCATATATAGCCACATATGTCCACTGTTTCTCTCTCTTACATCCTCTCACACATTAAAAAGTTTTAGGTCTCCATGAATCACCTTTCAAAACAGCAATAAAGAAAACCCAGTGGAGTTCAAAGTCTATGTTGATTTGTCTGTGTTCAGTCTTGATTGCTACGTGTAAACAACTGAGGAGCCGAGGCCTAGGGCTTCTCTCCCAGAGCTACAGGGTCAGAGCTGGACTGGCTTTTATCTGCAGGGGAATGGCCCTGTTTGCATGCCTCCTGCTATATGGCAAGCCCTAGGTGGCAATGCCTCAGATAGAGCCTTGTCCAGAGAATATGAGTGTCCTCAGAGATTTTGATGAAATGATAGAATTTTGGAAATGTAATCTCTCATTATTATATCACTCATTCATAATCACATAGCATTAATTTTTAAAATTTTTATTTTCAGTTTCCTTGAATATAATGATGCTACAAGACACTCACATAAGTAATGCAAACAGCACCAATCATTTTACTTTACTTTTATATATGCAGGGAAAGCATTGCATATAGCATAAATAATAAATTAATGTACAGATGTAACATTACAAACAGAAGCACATATCTTCAGAGATCACACAAGGTACAGGTGAGTCTGGGTACTTTGACCTGTGCAGCTCATCACTGGAACCAACTGCTCTCTGACCCCACCCTAGCACAAGTGGGCCAAGCATGGTGAGGTTTGCAGAACCATCTTTCTGCAATGAGAACATAGTGTAATTTGTGTGCACTCTTGTGTTTACCGAAATGATGGGAAAAAAATCTGGTGTGATGTAGGTTTATTTATACAAATCTCAGGAATTTCTTATCTTCATGTCTTTCTCCATCAGTTGCTTCCAGTTATGTTCTTTACTTGTTTATTTATTATAGTTTTGATTAATAATTATTGGCATGAAATAAACATGACATAATTTCTAAAGTGCACAGTTTGATAAGTACTGACACATGCTCATTTGAGTTTTCAACATGACAATCACTATAATGAACAAATTAATCAGTTAAATATTTCTCTTGTTCAATTGTAACTACACCCCCCACAGTCATTCCCTACTCCCACTGAGTCTTAATTTGGCTTTTGATCTTTATTTTAAATTAGTTTTCATTTTACATTTTCTAGAACTTATAGCAGTATAATATATAGTGTCTTATTTATATGTGTGGTTTCTCACTCAGCATACACATGTGTAAATAAAAAAATTTGTTTCTTATCAAGAATGTATTGAATATCATAACTGATAGCAACAAAACGAATGAAGACTCCACTATCACTATTTGTATATTTTAAAACTCTTCAATATTTGTATTTTCAGTTTCTGAGTATTATAAATAAATCTAATATACTTGAGATATCGACATTCAATAACATTTAATTATTTGTCTTAACCCAATATCAAATTTTTAAAAAACGAGAATTAGAAAATGTTATTGATTACATAAATGTTAGAAAACTAATAATAGTTCTAAAATCTAGTGAGAGGAAAAGAATTGGAGAAATAAACAGGAGCAGAAAATGACTGTATCTGGGAAATAGACCAAGATATGTCCTGTGAGTTAGTAAATGATGAAATTAGGCATACCATTCAATATAATAAAATGACTTTTATATGAAATTATAATTGAAATTATCATAGGATATTCATTTGGAGTGTTTTTACTTTTTTATTTTTTATTTTTTTAAAATTTTATTGATTTTTTGTTTTTTATTTGAGTTGGAGTGTCACTCTGTCACCCAAACTGGAGTGCATTGGCCGCTCCCGGCCACCGCAGCCTCAACCTGCTGAGCTCCGAGGATCTTTCCGCCTCAGCCTTCCAAGTAGCCGGAATTACAGGCACACGCTTACACTCCCAGCTGATTTTTTTTATTTATTGTAGAGATGAGGTCTCACTGCCCAGGCGGCTCTCAAAAATGTGGGCTCAGGCAATCCACTCACCTCAGCCTTCCAAAGGCATGGGATTACAGGCTGAGCCACCAAGCCCAGCTTTTTTATTTTTTTTAAACAATATTTTTTATTATGATATTGTGGGGTACAGTTAAGGGTTAGGTCTACAAATATGCTTTGTTCAGGTACCCTTGTTGATAAGAGGTGTCTCCCTGTTTCCAGATAGATATTTACTACCATTAATCCCATCTCCCTTCCCCTCCCCCTCATAGTCTCCCACCACTGTCAGTCATTTTCTTATAGTATTATGTTGGATGTTCAAGGTCCACTATATGAGTGAGAACATGTGATATTCAGATCTTTTTTTCTGTGATAGATCACTCAGTATTATAGACTCTAGTTCCATCCAGGTTGCTGCAAAATTCATGATTTTCTTCTTTTTTATGGCTGTGTAGTATTCCATCGTGTATATGTACCACATTATTTTAATCCAGTCCTCTTTTGATGGACAGCATGGTTGCTTCAAGGTTCTTTCTATTGTAAACAATGCTGTGATAAACACACTGTGCAGATATCTTTTTTATAGAGTGATTTGAGTTCTTCAGGGTATATTCCCAGTAGAGGGATTGCGGGGTTATAGGTGAGGTCAATATTTAGAGTTTTAGGAATCGCCATACTGTTTTCCACAGAGGTTGCACTAGTTTGCGCATTCACCAACAGTGTAGAAGTGTTCCCTTTTCACCACACCCTCTCTAGCAACTGTTATTTTTTGAGTTATTGATAATTGCCATTCTGACTGGAGTTAGGTGGTATCTCAGTGTGGTTTTGATTTGCATTTCCCTGATGATTAATGAGGTTGAACATTTCTTCATGTGTCTGTTGGCTGCTCGAATGTCTTCCTTTGAGAAGTGTCTGTTCATATCTTCTGCCCATTTTTTAATGGAGTTATTTGTATTTTTCTTTTCAGTACGTTTGAGTTCCTTGTAGGTTCAAGATGTTAAGCCTTTGTCAGACCTAGAGTTGGCAAATACTTTTTCCCAGTCTGTAGGCTGTCTCCCTGCTCTCTTGATGGTTTCTTTGGCTTTGCAGAATCGTGTTAGTTTAATGAGGTCCCACTTGTCTATCTTATCCCTTATGGCCTGTGGTTTTGGGTTTTGTTCAGATATTGGATTTCAGTTCCAATTTCCATGAGGGTATGTTCTTCATTTTCTAAGGTTCTTATGGTTTAAGGTTTTGCATTTAGGTCTCTGATCTATTTAGAGTTAATTTTTGTGTATGGGGATAGATAGGAGCCCTGTTTCAGTCTTCTGCATGTGTTCAGCCAGTTTTCTCAGCACAATTTACTGAATAGGTTCTCCTCTCCCCAGTGGTAGGTGGTGGAGGATTTGTCGAAGATGAGTTGGTTGAGAAATTGAGGTTTTGCTTCTGGAATCTCAATTCCATTCCATTGGTCTATATGCCTGTCCCTGTGCCAATACCAAGCTGTTTTGATTATTGTAGCTTTATAGTAAAGTTTGAAGTCTGGTAATGTGATACCACCTGCTTCGTTTTTTGTTTTGTTTTGTTTTGTTTTTGTTTTTTTGCTGAGGATTGTTCTGGCTATTCTTGGACGTTTATGTGTCCATATAAATTTCTGTGTTGTTTTTTCTAGGTCTGAGAAGAACTTTGCTGGTAAGTTGCTGGATATTGCATTGAATCTGTAGATTGCCTTAGGTAAGATGGACATCTTCATAATGTTGATTCTTCCAATCCATGAGCATGGGATATTTTTCCACTTGCTTGTGTCATCTTTGATTTCTTTGAGCAGTGTTTTGTAGTTTTCATTGCAAAGGTCTTTCATATTTCTGGTTAGGAAGAGGCCAAGGTATTTCTTTTTTTTGTGTGTGGCTAATGAGAATGTAATTGTGCTTCTAATTTGGGTTTCTGTTTGTTTATTATTGGTGAAAAGAAAGGATATTTTCTTTTGCACATTTATTTTATATCCTGAGACTTTGCCAAAGTCTTTTATCAGTGTAAGGAGTTCTTTGACAGATTCTATTGGGTTTTCAAGGTACACGATCCTGTCATCTGCAAAGTGAGATAGCTTGACTTCCACTTTTCCTATTTGAATACCCCTGATTGCCTTCTCTTCTCTGATTGCTCTAACCAGAACTTCCAATACTATATTCAACTGGAGGGGTGAGAGTGGGCATCCTTGTCTTGTTCCAGTTTTCAACGGAAATGGTTCCAGTTTTTGTCCATTTAGGATTATGCTGGCTGTGGGTTTCTCATAGATGGCTTTTATTATTTTGATGTATGTTCCCCATATGCCTAGATGTGTTTTCACTTTTACGCTCAAAACACCATGAAGATGACTTCTCTACTAGGAACAAGTGCTCACAAGATATGTTATTAAAGTAATCCCATGTTTAAGTGGCACACAGTCCACCTCATCATTTTCTTGTCTTTACCCCCTTCAAGTCTACTTCCTGGAATCTGTGTATCTCCTGTTATTTGAATGCATTGAATTAATTAAATCATTCTTATTCTCATTCTGTTAGTATATCTGAAAGAACTCGTAATTTCTCTTTATATTCATGATTTTCATGGATGTTTTGCTTTAATGATTGCTGCAAGTAACATAGAATGATTAAAGTCACATCAGTAGCCCTTGATGAGTTTTTTTTATTTAACTTTTTACAGCATTGTTATTTTGAAATAAAAATGTCTCCAAATTTGTGATGAATCCCCCCAACCACCCTTTCCCCAGCCTCCTTTCCACCTGCTCCAGGGCTGAGACTGAG